>CM040190.1:7311952-7316952 GCA_022606455.1 Callitettix versicolor
TGTGTGCGCGCATGTGTGTGTATGTGTGTGCGAATGTGTGTGTATGTATGTGTGTGTGTGTGTGTGTGTGTGTGTGTGTGTGTGTGTGTGTGTGTGTGTGCGCGCGCGCGCTCATGTGTGTGTATATGTGCGCGCATGTGTGTGTATGTGCGCGCATGTGTGTGTGTGTGTGTGTGTGTGTGTGTGTGTGTGTGTGTGTGTGTGTGTGTGTGTGTACGTGTGCGCGTGTGTGTGTGTTGAGTAGATGAGTGAGAGTAGTATGAGCTAGAAGTAGTATGGGATCGCTAAACCTATCAACTGCTCACGTCAACTGACTCCGCCGGGAAAAGGGTTTTAAATCCTTTGAATTTAAGAAATTTTATCTGACGGCGGTCATGGCTCATTTTTGTATTTTCAAAGCAATTTGAAAGCATATAATGCTAATTCATGCAGATTTTAATGCTGTTTATGATGGTGATGAAATCATTTCAAGAAGAGGTTAAGTCAACAAAGTTCACTTCGCTGCCACCGGCTGCGTTCTGTTTTCATTTTAAGCTTATTCTGGAACCGTAAACCTCAAAATTACCAAATGATTCGACCACACAAATTTAAGGACCTAAATTTGAGTAAAGTCTTATAAACCATTTTACGTGTATTTTGTCCGTCGCTTTGCTAATCGAATTTGGCGGTGAAATAATTGGAAACGAGAAAGTTTGTGTAATGTCTGTATCTGTACCAGCTGCTTGCGTTGGATTCGCAGACAATCCAGGGAACGTACAGTGAATAAAAGCTATTATAAACACATTGCGATATTGATTAGCTTCTATTGTGCAGTAGAGTACTTACAGGCCCGTTTGTACTGGATACAACGAATGAACGAGTTCGACTTATCGTAAAGCAAAATAATTCAGTACTTAACCTACAGTGGTGTCCTTTGTACAAGGAAGTACAATGCGAATTGACTGAATGAGCTCGCTTTCACTGGAAAGGTCATATCGAAGCCAAAGCACCGTATTGGTTCTAACTTGAGTGTAACGTTGTTAGCGTTACTCGATTCCGAAGGCCGAACGAGACCAGACCGATAAAAGTGTAGATTAATCGATTATATCGATAATGTTTATCGATTATTACGAACTATCGATAATGAGTGGGTGGTAATATGAAAATGGTTGATGTTTTTGTTGTTATTATTTTAAGACGAAAAGCACATTAAGGCTATTATCGCCTCCCTAAATGTAAATGTGAGTGTACAGTCTTAAAGTCGTAAGTGTAGTGTTGTAAGTGTGTGTGTTAGACTCGGGTACCGCGAGGGACGTCTAAATCCTCTCAATAGGTGCAGCTAGTCTGCACCCTCCTGCGGGGGATAAAGGTTGATGAATCTGCTATAAAAGTTAAGTTTTGGGTTCCACTCGGGTGACCGAGCTCGATTCGTGTTGTTTATTTTTGAAAATTGTTTGAAAAACTTTGAAATATTTTGTTCAACATTTTGTTAAACGATGTTCTATATAATAAAATTAAATAACGTACAAAATATTTACAAAACAATCGTATAGGCTATACATGTGAGTGCGTTCAGTAAAAAATGTATTAAAATTGTATAATGTAGCCTATTTATTATAAAAATCAATAAATAATTAATATAAAAATATAGATATTTAAAGCATTATTAAACTCTGCAAATGAAATAACAAAAATAACCAAGCAAACGATCAAATATCAAAATCTTCAGTTGTCAGGGAAATTCCAAGTCTCCACATTTTCATCGATCTGCATATTTGTTGTCGGAACATAATTATTCGAATGTTCTTGTAATACTTCTTTCCAAACATTTCTTGTGTGGCGAGTGTTTTCTGAGGGCAAGAGAATTTTCAGTCCATTTCGCCTTTTAACTCTGCAGAAAGCTACGTATAACATTCCACGCACAAAAACTGCTGTTAGTAGGAATATCCCAACTGATACAAAGGTGTGCCCTTAGGCCTTATGTATTGTCATAGTAAAAGCTGGCCTAACGGGAAATTGACGTCTGCATTGTGCATCCAAGTTTACTTTCGTTTGACTCTAACGTGATTCTAGGAATATGAACTCCTCTACCTGAAAACCGGCAATGTGGTGAAAACCGGAATTAGAGGTGGGCGTTTCTGCTATTTTTACAAAACGTCAACAAACTGTTTGTTGAGGGAAAAAAAGGTGCTTTTTAAAACAGTTGGAAAAAACAGACTACTTTTTCATTCCCACTGCCACCATGTCCTTAACTGTTTTTGTGTATAAAGCATTTAGAAAGGATAAAAATAATCCTTACAAGTGTAGTAATAATTAAATTACATTATCAAAACGTAATAATTATGTAAGCCATTTTATATTTACAAAATGCAATGAATTTCTAATAGAAGCACTTTTTTTTACTTAAAAATTAAATAGTACTTTGTATATTTACCAAAATGCAAACGATTTAGAATATTTTTAGTTGATTAGAAAATATTGATGATTGATAATAAATATAAAAAATATGTTTAAATAAAATTAGGCTCTGTATCTACAAAATGTGAGAGGTTGTTACTACAACTCACAACAAAATAGAGATAAACGTTGACATTGACCAAAACGTTGCTTACTTCACTACAAGCAACAAGCAACTTTGAAATAAAGGGAAAAGCATAAAAGCAGGTAGAAGAAAAGCAGTTAGCAGGAAAACAGTTTTAGCGCTTGCGGCAACGTGGGTGTGGTAGTGGGAAAAGCCGTTCCTTGTTTAACAAATCATATGAGTAAAACCAGTCCAAATCAAACTGCTTATTCCGTTTGAAAAAGCAGTTTGTTTGTCGTTTATAGAAAAACAGTTTTATTTAACAGTTTGGTGTTTTCTGACCCACCACTAATAGGTATACACTTCATATAAATTTAAAGTTAGAAATTCGCCGTTTTGCGATTTTTTACGGGCATGAGACCTAGCGCGATCGAATCTGCACCCTTCAAAACCCTTATGTACGAAGTTTTGTGAAATTCGTTAGAGCCGTTTTCGAGATACGCTGTACATACAAACATACATACAGAAATTGTTCGTTTAATATTATAGGATTTAACTGTATCAAGTATTAGCAGTGTCAGCAAGGCTTTGCAAGTGATATTAAAACGTGATTGTTTTCTGTAAACAGATAAACATTTAATTAACAAAATCTAGTTAGACATTTTAAAATCATACTTCCAGGTGTTGTCCAAGCTTCTGTCCACCTACGTTAGGTCTCTGCGTGTCTTAGTTTTGGCTGTACTTGGGAAAAAATAGAATAAAAAAATAAAATATATTTACTGATTTTGATAAATATGACATAATTCAATGCGTCATAATACGTAGTTCGGCTGTATTTTTGGAGGTACTTCAAAAAATTTATAAAAAGTGCGTTTTCTTAAAAAAAGTTTAAACTATTTTGATAAAATTTTTATCAAACTTAGCGGCGTTCAAACGTTTAAACAAAACGTATTAGCAATTCCAGTAGGGAACAGTAGGAAAAAATGGCGTGGTTTAGCAAGAAGGCACCAAAGTTTTTACGACGAAAAACCCGTTCAACAGTTTCAAAATGGCTGTCATTTTAAATCTTTTAAAATGCATAACTTTTTTGTCTTGCACATTTTGAAAATCTGATTTAAACGTTAAAAAAAATCAAAATGTCGGCCATTCTAAATCCTAAAATCCCGTACGGTATCTTCTTAAATGAACTTGTCAGCAGATTGGTATATTTCCGTATTTTCTCTTTAATGGGTATTTGGTAACGATCCACACGAAGGTTCGTGGTCACCGAATATTTCACGGACCCGGGTCCGGGTCTTACCATAATGGCTGTTTCAGTAACTAATTTTCCAATGGGAATACGTTAATAAAATCGTAATGGTTAGGACGGAACTTTCTTTACAGCGATGTTGAAAGTTAATTAAGTTAAAAAAATGGCTTTCTTGTGTGATTGCTTTTGATTTGTAAATCGTAAGGTGAATTTAAAAAACGTGTAATGTCCACCTGATCGATTACGAACGTGACTCAACAACACGTAGCGAAATAGCTACGTGCTGGATTATTAATTGGACACATTTTGGAAAGTCTCTTTATAATTTCAAAGTACAAATAATTACTTGAGTATAGATATAGTTTTTGAAGATGGAGGTTCTCCGAAACGCGTCAACGAAAGTAGAATTGACGAAGCTAGGGAAGGCAGATCATTATATTGAACATAGTACATATAATTAAATTATTGATCTGTAATGACAGTCTGAAAGCGCTTCTTTAGGCCTAGGGCACCGCTTGGTGTGATATAGTGGTATTGTTCGGAGAACTCAAAATGTTTTAATGTGATATTTTAAACGTTGCTTGAAAAATTAAAAAAATGTGTTTTTTGGCTTAAACAAACTATGTTTTCTTCCTTCCCATTGTATTTTTTTTTTTTTTTTTTTTTTTTTTTTTTTTTTTTTTTGGCGTTTAACGTCCGACTATTGTGCACACTTGGGCTAATGCAGACGATGGGATGATTTATAGCGTATGAAAATGCCAAGCTCTCGCCGGGAATTGAACCCGGGTCCTCGAGGTTCGAGGGGCGAGGTAGCCCAGTATGCTATCAACTTGGCCACCGAGGCGGCTTCCCTCCCTCTGTAACTAACTGAATTACAAACTGAATACAAAGTAAACACCTGTTGAAACTCGTTAAGTGTTTGTTTCGAAAGCTGCCAACGAAGAAACAATAGCATTTTTTGTTGTAATAAATAACGTGTTTCTTAAAAGTAAATTTAACGCAAATTTGAGTTTTGTTTCTTCGTATAAGATTAAAATAATGTATTAAATTTCAGTTATTATCGAATTTACGTTGAAAAATGAGCATTGAGCGGTCATCATGGTAAGGCCCGCACCCATAATCTTGAAATTGAAATGAGCGTCGTTTGTGACCGCTATATCACCTTTTTGAGAGTCGTTAAAATTTATATAATATTTATATACATTGTATATAAATTGTTTATAATTTGCTCCAAATAATTGTTTCCACTTT
>CM040190.1:7319452-7324452 GCA_022606455.1 Callitettix versicolor
CCGAGGACCCGGGTGAACAATAGTCGGACGTTAAACACAAAAAAAAAATCATTTTCCAAAAGAAATTCACAAATAATACTAACTCTTAATTGTTCCTTTCACACAACTGTTGGCAAATCTCCGGTTAAGAATGATAACATTATTTTATCATTAAGATACAAGTGTTACAATCGGTTGATTTGTTAATTTCAATTTCACATCGTCACGGACGGACGGGTACAATGTTCCTTGCACGTGTAAATTGGCCCGGCTGTCTTGTCGCTAGATCTCTCCGTTGTATTACATGCAAACGACCTAGGCCTAGTACGGTAATTACCACGCATGCGCAAACCGTTACTAAACGTTTTAGCAGTAATGTTAATGTTAATGCCAGTGAGTTTCTTGTAGCATTTAATTCGCATTAGCACAGATTACCGTGAGATACGTGACCGCGTGCACATTAGACAAAGTGAGGGTGCTTTGTTACCTGTACCCAGCAACGGTAGCTGAACGCTAAACAGTTTTGCCAACATGCGTTGGATAAAACAAAGCCAACACTTTGTTGGCTAAGGTACAGTACTTTCCTTTTGGACATCAGTTGAGATTACAAGAAACCGTGATTTTTTTAACGTTATTTAAAATGTTTCACTTCAAAGGCCTGAACATCAGTAGTATTCTTCGGTGAGCCGGAAGTAAAAGGACGTGTATGTGTTAGCCTATAAACAGTAATATGAGAGTTCTTTTTTTTTTGAGGTTAGGACGATTACAAGATAGTTTCGAGTAGATATTATGAATAATTTATGCCGAAGTAAAATATTTAACTGGAAGAAGAAGAAGAAGAAGAAGAAGATGATGATGATAAAGAAAGATAAAGAAAAGTAAAAGAAGGTGACAAAAATTATGAAGAAGTTGAAGAACCTTCTTCATGACTATGTGACTATGAAGAAGAGGAAGAAGAAGAAGAAGAAGAAGGTGATGAAGGTGAAGAAGAAGAAAATGATGAGGATGACAATTAAGAGGAAGTAGAAGACGAAAATAACGAAACATGTAGATGAAGAAGAAGTTGGTGATGATGAAGAAAATTATTCAGATAATGATGATTAAGAGGAAGAAGAAAAGATAGATAATGAAAGTGAAGAAGATAATAAGAGTATGTGAAAACAAATTATTTAGAACAAATTATACCAAAATTGTTATTAATTTTAAAAACTATAATACAGTTGATGAAGAAGAAGAAGAAGAAAAAGGATAAGAAGAAGGAGAAGGAGGAGAAGAAGGAGAAGAAGAAAAAGAAGAAGAAGGAGAAGAAGAGAAGAAAAAGAAGAAGGAGAAGAAGAAAAAGGAGAAGAAGAAGGAGAAGAAGAAAAAGAAGAAGGAGAAGAAAAAGAAGAAGAAGGATAAGGAGGAGAATAAGGAGAAGAAGAAAAGAAGAAGGAGAAGAAAAATAAGAAGATGGAGAAGAAGAATAGAAGTAGGAGGAGAAGAAGGAAAATAAGATGAAGTAGTAGTAGTTGTAGTAGTAGTAGTAGTAGTAGTAGTAGTAGAAGAAGAAGAAGAAGAAGAAGAAGAAGAAAAAGGAGAAGAAGCAGAAGAAGAAGCAGAAGAAGAAGAAGAAGAAGAATACTTATGAGGATGACGATTAAGAGGAAGTAGGAAAAGGAAATGAGGAAAAACGTAGATGAAGAAGATTAAGAAGAAAATTATGATATGTTGAGAAAATTATTCGGATAATATAACTAAAAGAAGAAGAACAAAAGATAATGATAATGAAAATGAAGAAGATATAAGAATAAGTGAAAACAAGCTATTTAGAACAAATTATACCAAAATTATTAATTTTAATACTATAATACAACACTGAAATATACGTACTCATTAAATGCAGTTTTCTAGGCTGTCTGTTCGGGTGAGATTATCAAGTTAGTGACTACTTAACAACACGAGTTGAGAAAACATTGTTGGGAAGACATTGTTTTAGACATTTAGTCGCTAACAAGGTTGTTGTTGCCAGCTGACGGAGTATTTTGGGTACAAATTTCAAAACGTTTTTTTAAAGTTTTGGTTAAAAAAACCGTATATCCCTAAACGTGACAGTTTGAGTGACGTAGGTCATGCTTGATCAGGTGATCGGTACGTTTTGTATTCATGGTAAGGGACTGTCTCTAATATACTGTGCAGTTGCCTTAGTGAACAGACCCTTGTCTTGTCGTGCATTCGACTCACCTAACAAATTCAAGTAATACTGGGTGCCTCACACGTCCGGGTAAGATTTGATAATTTCAAGGTCACGCTACAACATAATGTCCATACTTTCGCCAGTCAGCCTAATGAAAACTCGGTATCAGCAACGGTAAGGTTAAAGCAACGGGAGTAACTACGACTCGAACTTAAAACCTTGAGTTACGCAACAGACTGATCGGTGCTCTAGTCGACCTACCTTTGTTATTAAAGACCCTAGTAATCAAAGGACCTTTACGATACGACCGACAGACGGAAGAAAGTGGTCCATTCCACCTGACTTTCATGAGGTACTCGCTAGCATTATTAACATATACAGTATTTATAGATGTAAATATTTGGAAACCAGATGCGACCTCAGTCTACCACACGCATATTACGTCCAAGCTTTCACTGTTAGGCTGTGTGGTAAGAGAAAGTTATGTTAATCCGCACATAAAAGTAACTAAAACAATGACTATAAATAATTAATATTTTACGGTTTTTATTGTTATGGAGTATTATATTATTACTAAATGTATAATGTTTCATTACAGTTGCTGTTTGATGTTTCAATTTAATACACCTCGATAAATAATATTTTTAGTTTCAAATATTTAGCTATTATAGTCTCAGCTGTACGTTTATTATTATATTTGGGCTGGGTAAGTAGTTTAATGGCGTTAAAATCAAACTTTTGCAAAATCCTCTCTTAGTGCACCTCAACATTGTTGTAAGAAGGTATCCTGAAAATGTTAAGTCTTTAGCTGTAATAGTATTGGTTGTACGTTGATTAGCCGCCTTGGTGGCCTAGTTGATAGCGTACTGGGCTTTCATCCCGAGGACCCGGGTTCGATTCCAGGCCAGGGCTTGGCATTTTCATACACTATAAATCATCCCATCGTCTGCATTAACCCAAGTGTGCACAATAGTCGGACATTAAAAAATAAATAAAATGTGAGTACAAATACAGGGCAAATGAAAACCCAGGAAGACCTTAGGATACATTACATGGATTGGTCTGAGGATACGAACGAACTGGATAGGAATTTATTATGAAAAATAGTGTGTAGGTCATACAAGAAGGAAGAGGAAACTGCAGACCACATAATCGGTGTGGCTCCTGCCAGCAGGAAGCAAAGGATTCCAGCAGAATTAGCTATTCAGTGGGGGTTCAAAAACTCATTGAGGGTTCCAGTCTACTGAACTAGGCAGGAGAGTTTTTTTGTATTTAACGTCCGACTATTGTGCACACTTGGGCTAATGCAGACAATGGGATTATTTATAGCGTATGAAAATGTCAAGCCCTGGCCGGGAATCGAACCCGGGTCCTCGGGGTGAAAGCCTAGTACGCTATCAACTAGGCCTATTGCCAGGCTATGCAGCTATAATGGGAGGTGTTTGTCGATATCTACAACTTCGGCAATTATTTCAGTGTACTCCTGAGTTTTTGATCTCGTTTTTAATGCCTCCGGATCCTACGTGTGTGGTTTTTGTACCTATCAAAATTTAAATGAAACAATTCCGACTTGTTGCAGCCGTGAAAGCGCTGTAAACCACACACACACACACACACACACACACACACACACATATATATATATATATATATATATATATATATATATATATATATATATATATATATATATGAGTAGAGAGAGAGAGAGAGAAAGAGAGAGAGATTTTTTTTGTGTTTAACGTTCGACTATTGTGCACACTTGGGCTAATGCAGACTATGGGATGATTTATAGCGTATGAAAATGCCAAGCCCTGGCCGGGAATCGAACCAGGGGTCCTCGGGGTGAAAGCCCAGTACGCTATCAACTAGGCCACCGAGGCGGCTCTAGGCAGAAGAGATCCTTTACCGCGGTAGCAAGGCTGCTAAACCCCTTAAACTTTTATAACGAATCTAATCGAATTTAACATATTAATCGATTTTTCGAATTTTCTGATATCATCAAGGCTCCTTCAATTAGACCACCACGAAAGAAAGTCATACCGTTTAAAATACCCTTATAAATTAATGTGTTTAGAAAGCACTGCCGCGCGATGCTTGAGGCAAGGTTAAGAAGTGGACACTGATCATATTCCTGAGCTGGCTGCTGTTACACTTGTTACCTGAAGACGGGTTTAAACGGTTAATTATATCACCGAGGCGAACCAGTTCAGTCATTCATTGTCAAGGTCACGTTTGTAACACGTGATCCAGTTAAACATGCCCCGGTTCTGGTATTTATGCTAACCACGGTCAACCAGACTGAACATTTTGGTAGAGCCTCGTCCACACCGGGCGAACAGTGTATGTCAAACAATAATATGTTTGAATACAAACATGTTCGTTTGGTGTGGACGCGTCTCCGAAAAAAACAATGTGATTCGGTTGGGAGCGGGAAGCTCCGCCATGTTTGTTCGAGGGATTTGTTCGCTCTGACAGCGAACAAAGCACAAACAACTGCGGTAGTTTTGAGGACTCTGTCGATGAGAGAAGTCCGTATTGCCAGTTATTTTTAAGTGTTGTGTTTATAGAGTGTTCCGTGAGATTATTTTAAGTGACAATTGTGTTTTTGAGGTACAGTAAAGACGAGCAAAACATTTTGGACCCAAGAACGACTTGTGCGGTTGACTCAGGCATACGAACTACGTCCGTTACTGTGGAATGCAAGTGACAAACTTTATAAAGACAAATATAAACGAAGAGATGCATATTCAGAAATTTTTAAAGAGAATTTTCTAACGTCTAAACGTTAATAATGTTGAAGAAATTAAGAAAAAATTGAATCTCTACTTTCCCAATACCGCAG
>CM040190.1:7329452-7331952 GCA_022606455.1 Callitettix versicolor
TTTTGGAGGTATTTAAGATCTATGCTTGTATTTTAGCGGGAGCAGTGTTAGAGACGATTTTAAGAAGATGAAAGTCTTTTTTTAATTTTTAAAGAGCTCAAAATCAAAATTTTGAAAATTTAAATAACCAAATGCTTTCGCTAACATTATGCAATCGAATTTCCAAAAATTTTATTATTATTTATTTAATAATTATATATATATATATATATATATATATGTGTGTGTGTGTGTGTGTGTGTGTGTGTGTGTGTGTGTGTGTGTGTGTTTCGTAGTTTACGCCCTCATTGGAGCACTTTAATCAGTCCATACGCTTCCAAGTCCAACATCGCTATTGAGGGACTAGCGTTTCAGCCTATTCTTCCGTTCCCAAAATTTCTTCATCCTGTCCGACCTGGCTGCCCTTTGTAACAGTTATAGCGTAGGTCTTTCGTTCAAATGTTGTTATCTTTAATCGCAGATATTTATTCCTTAGAATCCTCTTCTCTGCTCTACCTTCAATTTGAGGCACCGTCAAATTTAACTCTTCTAAATCATTCTGGATCTCTTTGAACTAATTATTCTGTGTTAATCTTCCAGAAATATTATTTATTTATTATAATATAAAAAAGGAAAAACGGAATATGCTTTGGCCATTTAATTTGTATTAAACATTTCCGGCAACATCAGTTCCGATTGTAAGTTGACGATTCATTCGATTGTTTTATCGATGATTTAGGCCTACAGTAGTGTAAGCAGCAACACAAAACTAGATGACTCGAGTCGGAGGACTCGGATAGAAAAACAATCGTCAAGTAACGACTGAACAATCGACAAGTGACAACTGAACAATCGTCAAATAACGACTGAACAATCGTCAATGAACAATCGTCAAGTGACAACTGAACAATCGTCAAGTAACGACTGAACAATCGTCAAGTGACGACAAACAATCGTCAAGTAACGACTGAACTATCGTCAAGTGACAACTGAACAATCGTCAAGTAACGACTGAACAATCGTCAAGTGACGACAAACAATCGTCAAGTAACGACTGAACAATCGTCAAGTGACGACAAACAATCGTCAAGTAACGACTGAACAATCGTCTAGTGACAACTGAACAATCGTCAATGAACAATCGTCAAGTGACGACTGAACAATCGTCAAGTGACGACTGAACAATCGTCAAGTAACGACTGAACAATCGTCAAGTGACAACTGAACAATCGTCAATGAACAATCAAGTGACAACTGAACAATCGTCAAGTAACGACTGAACAATCGTCAAGTGACAACTGAACAATCGTCAAGTAACGACTGAACAATCGTCAAGTGACGACTGAACAATCGCCAATGAACAATCGTAAAGTGACGACTGACGAGTCCAATACAACCGAGGAGCACGAGATATTTTTACAATCGAAACAATCGAATAAAACATCTCGTAATCGCGCATCGCCAGGCTGAATAAGCTCCTTAGCCAGTAAACTTCTTTCTACGGTTTCAATTTTTTTTAAATTCATTACTTTCTTTACCATTAATATTTCTGGAAATCAATTTTTTTTGTGTTTAACGTCCGACTATTGTGCACACTTGGGCTAATGCAGACGATGGGATGATTTATAGCGTGTGAAAATGCCAAGCCCTGGCCGGGAATCGAACCCGGGTCCTCGCGGTGAAAGCCCAGTACGCTATCAACTAGGCCACCGAGGCGGCTCCCTCTAATTTCACCATCGTAATCAACGTTGAAAACTGCATAAAATAGAATTTTGAATTTTCAAAATCAGTTGCAATTTAACGACTGTCAGGTTTCGATGTAACTTTAATGTTAATATACGAGTATACAGACTTCAATGCTTATTATGATTGCAGTATCACAGTTTCAAAAAAAGAAGGTTAAGATAAAGAAAAACACTTTTGAAAATTCGCTTGTATTACGTGAACGAGACAGCTGCGTGCTGCCATTATTTTGAAATTCGTAACAGTGGCTCGTTGTTTCGGAAAGGTGTAATAGCTTAGAGATTTATTAACTTAAAGATTCGTTTTTTTTTGACAGTATCGTGTTATAAGTTAGAGATCGACCTGTGTAATAAGATAGAGGTTCCGTACTGTGTATTAACTTAGAGACTACAGTTCCGTCAAGTGTGTCGCACCGTGTGTATATGTTGCCGACGCCGCTGTTTGCAGGCGCTTCAGTATTATGTAACAAGTAGAACTAGCTTAGTTAAAGAAAGATATATTATTAAAATATAAAGTTCATTTGGATAGGTTTTGTTCTTAAAGGCTTATGTGCAATGCTGTAAATGTATACTAATTTACATATGTAGTAGTAATAGTAATAATAATATAAAAATATTGTTTGAAGGCTGTTTTATTCAAACCATATCCGAATTTAATTAAGAAAATAGCCCTAAATTAATGAATTAATTATGAATTAATGAATTCATATAAACTTAAGTTGTTTTATTTTCGATAAAACACCAATATTTCTATTTTTCTATACAGATAATTGTCAAAA
>CM040190.1:7336952-7341952 GCA_022606455.1 Callitettix versicolor
CTTCTTCTTTTCTGCCAGGATTATTGTCACACTGTTAAGTATAATGATCTGCCTTCCCTAGCTTCGTCAATTCTATTTTCGTTGACGCGTTTCGGAGAACCTCCATCTTCAAAAACAATATCTATACGGGTCACCAATATTATGACTCGTCCTATTTATAATTTTCTATCTCCACCTCGTACCCCTTCTCTATTCAACACGTGTACATTAAACCTAACGTGTTCGCTTCTGATTGGCTCTTCAAAACCATACGTTTTTTTTTTATTTTTGAAAACTCAGTGAGTTTTCTTGATCGTGTCTTGGACTTCACAGAATTCATTAATGAAGAAAACTCACAAACGTATGTACTTCAAACAACGTCATGATTTTCAAAGCATTTTTTCGAATGTTAAGAAGCAAGTCTTCATCAGCTGGAGTAACATTCTGAAAGTCGCAGAATATATTTTTCTTTCGAATCGGTATCACTTTACATCCTTGTTTAGGGGAGTGTTAACCGTCTCTCCTTTCACATCATGGCCTAGTGGATAGCCTACTGGGCTTTCACCCCGAGGACCCGGGTTCGATTCTCGGCCAGGGATTGGAATTTTCATACGCTATAAATCATCCCATCGTCTGCATTAGCCCAAGCGTGCACAATAGTCGGACGTTAAACACCAAAAAAAGGTATTACTTTACAAAACTAGTAATTTGCATGTCTTCCGAAACACCTCTATTTTGCAAACAA
Source organism: Callitettix versicolor (assembly GCA_022606455.1). NCBI lineage: Eukaryota > Metazoa > Arthropoda > Insecta > Hemiptera > Cercopidae > Callitettix > Callitettix versicolor. The sequence continues at coordinate 7,337,677 of CM040190.1, forward strand.
ATCAATTAAACATTTTTTCTGAAATCAACGGTACTAGATTTAATTTTCCCTTTGATATGTTCTCGCGCGGCGAAATAATAATTACAGCGAGTATTATTGGGGTTTTAATTTATTCGATTAGCTTATTTTTTGAAACATTAACCGGTTTCTAGAACAGCCATTGATTTATTTAATCCATCATTAGAGTTAATCATCAATTTTAGCTTGAATCGTAACTCTTTTATTAATTGTAACACTGTCATCGTTATTTTCATTCTTCCGTTTTATTTTCTAATCATCGTAGTCTTTTCGTTAATTATTCCTAATCTTCGTTCTTCATTTAAAACATATTTTTTTAAATAATTTTAAAGTCCATTTTATTTAGAAATTGCGTTTTTAACGTAGCCTCAATTGAAACGGTATTGAAGCTGTTTTGCGAAATCAGCTGTTTAGAAATAGTCACGCGCTAAATATACTAATATATGCAATATGACATTGCCCCGTATCGGGCAAAACCCACCATCATAACCAGCCCTAAAACATGATACATGTTAAGAAGTAAACGGTTAACATAACCTAAAAATTACAATATACGTTGACCATATGCTTGAAAACAACCAATTTTTCTTAAATTAATTTTTCTTTGGAGTTAATGACAGATTACTTGGAGATTAGATAATCACGATTAAATCTAGAAATGGAATGGAGAATTTAATACTTAGCCAGTTAATCTAGCGTTCACTATTGGTGCATTAAATAAATATTCCCGAAACTAGCTGTTAATGGTTTAATTTTATAAGAACTATAAAGTTTACTATTTCTGTTTCGATGTTCAGGCTTTCTGTTTGGCGAGCCACGCGTTGATTTAAGTGAACCGTGAGAATACAGTCACCTTTTCTATAAAATAACGCATCCATATTGGGACACTCAATGGCTATACTTACAGTTCGGACCAGTTTATCTCTTTAGGCGTAATACGTATCATCTCGTCTAACCTCGTGTCAACGCGTGCGTTATCGCGTGAACTCGTGTGAGGCCGAACACTTAACTTTCACCTGCTGATCTATTGGACAAGTCATATGGTAATTCAGGTATGTTATGGTTAGATTTGGCCTTGATATATGGTACAGTGAAATGCACACGGAGCATGTAGGTTGTTATATGGAATTTGGTACACTTTGTGTGTATATGTGTGCGCGCGCCCTTATTTGTGTGTGTGTGTGTGTGTGTGTGTGTGTGTGTGTGTGTGCACACACCCGTATTTGTGTGTGTGTGTGTGTGTGTGTGTGTGTGTGTGCGCGCGCCCGTATTTGTGCGTGTATGTGCGCCCGTATTTGTGTGTGTGTGTGTGCGCGCGCGCGCCCGTATTTTTGTGTGTATGTGCGCACGTATTTGTGTGTGTGTGTGTGTGTGCGCGCGCCCCCGTATTTGTGTGTGTATGTGCGCCCGTATTTGTGTGTGTATGTGCGCCCGTATTGTGTGTGTGTGTATGTGTGTGTGCGCACCCGTATTTGTGTGTGTGTATGTGCGCCCGTACTGGTGTGTGTATGTGTGTGCGCGCGCCCGTATTTGTGTGTGTATGTGTGTGTGTGTGTGTGTGTGCACCCGTATTTGTGCGTGTGTGTGTGTGTGTGCACCCGTATTTGTGCGTGTGTGTGTGTATGTATGTGGTGTGCACCCGTATTTGTGTGTGTGTGTGCGCGCGCGCCCGTATTTGTATATATATATATATATATATATATATATATATATATATATATATGTGTGTGTGTGTGTGTGTGTGTGTGAGAGAGAGAGAGAGAGAGAGAGAGAGTGTGTGTGCGTGTACACTTTTTGTTTTAAATTCTTTTAAATTCCTTTAAAAATCTGGATTTCACCATAGGAATCAGTGTCAACAATTGCATAATGAGCTTTTTGAATTTTCAAAACGCCGTGGAAAAACTGATTTTGACGGCTGTCAAAGTTAATTTTCATATTTTCAACGTAATTTAATTGTTTAAAATGCCAATATATGAAGATTTTAACGATGATTATGATGGTGAAGTCAGAACTTCAAAATAAGTGTGATAAAAAATTAATTTTTGAACTTAGGTTCATTCACGTTAGCTTAAAGAGTCGGAAGTGATCGTGTTGGATAAAATTGATGACACAAGTAGGTTATGTTATTTTCGGCCAGACAACAACAGACTTTCTTTCCCGCTGCCTTCCAGATACATTGCGTCACTTACCTGCCACGGCCTTTGTATCTGTAACGAATTCTCAGACATTAAGATGCAGTAGGCAGTGTATTGCGCTGATAGATAAATGCTGGCCAGATGTAACTAAATTTTTACGTGGAAATTCTTCCTATTGTTACGTTTACGGATATCTTAAGAACAAATAAGTGGTGCATAAACATTGCACAAACTTTCTCATTTAATGCTGTTTACGTCAAAAATCCGGTTTTAAAGCTATCGGAAAAAATCGTCAATTTGCCGCTGTTTTTGTGAAAATTTCAATCGCGTATCATTTACAGAATTTATTTACTACAGTGTATTATTTAACGCCGTCATTTTATGTATATAAATATTTAAAAAATAAGTAAATATATATTTAATTAAATTTGTTATGATACATCAATCCTGAATATATTAAACTCGTCTTGCCTCATACTAAATGTTCTGTGTTCTCTTTGTATATCCATGTAGTAGTGCTCCGGTTATTTCCACACATCTGAGCCGCCTCGGTGGCCTAGTTGATAGCGTACTGGGCTTTCATCAATAGTCCGAGGATATATATATATATATATATATTATATAAATTTTAACGGTTCGATTCTTATACGAAGAAACAAAACTCAAATTTGTGTTAAATTTACTTTTAAGAAACACCCAACAAATGCTATTGTTTCTTCGTTGGCAGCTTTCGAAACAAACACTTAACCAGGAAGCTTGGCATTTTCATACGCTATAAACCATCCCATCGTCTGCATTAGCCCAAGTGTGCACAATAGTCGGATGTTAAAAAAAAAAAAAAAAACACATCTGATTTCTTATCTTGTGCATTCTGTTACTAAGCGTTCTTTTAACACTTAATCGTGTTGGCTTTCAACTGTATAGGCCCTGCCACTAATTTTAAATGTCCCCAAGGAAAAAATCAAATAGTTTTAAGTCAAAGGACCATACTGGCAATTCTATTCTTCTTTAAATGTAAGGGAAGAGGGGAAAAATTCACTATTTTCGTTTGACTTTGTACAAGGTACTTTCGTACCAAATTTCAAAACATGAGTTTGGCCGAAACAGCGTAACAAACAAACAAAAACACAAACCAAAACCCGAATGGGCCAGTTAAGCCTCGGTGGCCTAGTTGATAGCGTACTGGGCTTTCACCCCGAGGACCCGGATTCGATTCCCGGCCAGTGCTTGGCATTTTCATACGCTATAAATCATCCCATCGTCTGCATTAGCCCAAGTGTGCACAATAGTCAGACGTTAAACACACACAAAAAAAACAAACAAAAACAAAAACAAAAACAAAACAAAAACAAAAACAAAAACAAAACAAAAACAAATACCTCGCTTCGCTCGGTCAGAAATTAATACGTTTAGACGGGTCCTAAAAAACGTTCTGTAGACCGGAAATGACGTAGCACTTCTCGACCAGTGCTGACTAAATATTCGATGAGTGTGTCACGATCGTGTTAACTACAAGAGGCTGTGTCGTGACGCACCGAATGCTTCTGCCAATAAACGAACACGAAATGAAAGTAAGACACTCGGCTAATATCGGGTATTTTTGTCGATCTGGGAACAGTTCGATACCCAGCGATATGTTACGCATAAAACAATATTGTCCAATAAAAGTGGTGCAGATACACGCAGCGGATTGGCAGTGTTGTAGCGTGATATATTTAACGCATTAACTCGCTCGTGTGCGACCTGACTCGACTGTAGCGCCTGCTCCAAGTCTCATGTAACTGGACTTTTTTTAACTTTTCGCCGATTTTTTCAGTGTTTATTGCCGTTGTTAAGTTCAACTTCGTTTAATATTGACTTTAACCCTCTGAAGAAGTTTTTATTACAGGTAGATGTAATTTAAGCTGCATTTAAAAATGCTAATTTAAGAAAATGGAGTTAGATTTTTAAACATTTTTTTTGTATTTTAAGGCGAAAAGCACATTGAAGTTATTATCGCCTCCCTAAATGTAAGTGTCAGTGTAACGTGTTAAAGTCGTAAGTGTAGTGTTGTAAGTGTAAGTGTGTGTTAGACTCGGGTACCGCGAGGGACGTCTAAATCCTCTCAATAGGTGCAGCTAGTC
>CM040190.1:7351952-7361952 GCA_022606455.1 Callitettix versicolor
TACATACATACATACATACATACATACACACACACACACACAAACACACACACACACACACACACACACACACACACACACACACACACACACACACACACACACACATGTACCCACGTGCACACACATACATATATATACGCACATACACACACGCTCACACGCTCACGAGCACGCGCACCCACAATATTTTAAAAGCGTAGAGATCTGGACCGGACGCATTTCATGATTTCGGGGACTTAATTTAATTTAATTTAATTTCGTTGTAATTGTTCCATTAAGACATTTACTGACACAAATTGCCTACACTAAGTTTTGCAAACATAGTGAACCAAATTTTCTGCATTGTGAGCGTGTTACGGCAGATAATGTCGAAATGTTTTATGAATGTCTCAAACACCACACGCTTTGTTTCAGGTGGCCGTTGATGCCAACAAATCAGATTTTGCCGAAACTGTGAAATCAAAGTACTTCGTGGACAAAACGTTGCTGCTCAAAGATTTCATGGACAACAAACATAAAGTGAGTGTCGTAACAGCGCCCGGAAAGTTCGGCAAGTCGACCATAATCGATATGATGAAAAGGTTCTTCTCCATTGTTAGGGACAGTAACGATAAGCCCGTGACACCGGAATCGACCGACACCTACAGACTCTTCTGCCAAAATCAACTCGAAATTTGTAAGCACAACGATTTCGTAAGCAAACATCTAGCGCAGCACCCGGTGATATACGTCGACTTCCAGCCGCTAGAGGGGGTGAGCGACATGCGCTCGCTTGTGGAACAAATGCGTGTAATAATAAAAGCGGTTTTCGAAGAACACAGTTATCTGCTGATGAGAAAATCCAATTTTTACGACGGTGACATTGATTTTTTCATCAAACACTACCGGCCTAATCCGGATGAAAAGCAGTTGTCTAAAAAGCAGTTACAGTTTTCTTTCTCCTGGTTGTCCGAGCTGCTCGCCAGACATTTCGACAAAAAGGTGATCGTGTTGTTGGATAATTACGATGCACTCTATCGCAGATTCTTGTTGAAAACCGTCGACGACATAGACAACGTTGTAGAAAGCGTGGGCGTAATGTTCGTCACGCTTATCAGTATCAACAAGTACTTGGAGAAGGCTTTCGTGACGGGGGTTTTCCGCGAAGAAGGACCTTTTAAGAAATATTATCGTTGGTCGGACGATCACGAGTACTCTAAGTATTTTGGTTTTACCAAAAAAGAAGTTTCAGAGCTTGTCGAAAGACACGTAAAAGGTGAAGCGAAACAAGTGAAAGTTCAAAAAAAATTGGACGAGTACTACGACGGGTACAGCGTGCAGAACAGCGATACGAAGATTTACAGCTCGTGGTCTGTTATAAAATTTTTCCAGAACGACATGAAGTCGGATATTTACTGGGTAGCTGACAGTTGTTTCGAAGATGTTGTGCGACCTTTGTTTCTCCTAAACAACACTTTCAGGGAACAAATGAAACGTCACCTTCTCGAAGGCGACAAACTGGTTGGACGCTACGGAAATTTGAAACACGCTGAACTTATCGAGAACTTTCAAACGAGGCTGAAAGAAAACAAAAATCTACACCACGAGTACTTGAATTACCTTCTGTTCGAGCTGGGGTTTTTATCGTTGGACAAAGGTTCTAATAAATTGTTTAAGCTTAATTTGAGAATACCGAATTTCGAGTTGAACCAAGAGATTGGCGCAGTTGTAAGTAACCCTTACTTCGGGCCATAAAACTTGCTTAGTTGGCTGAAATGTTTTTGGACGCATCGAACAGACGCCGTAGATGATCAAATCTGCTTGTTTGTTGAAAGTGATAAAACCCGGGTCTGTTGTAACGGGACACAGATCCCTTGATGTTACTGTTAGTTCAACATACGAGGAGTGTTCAGAAAGTAACGAGAATTTCAATTTTTTGAACAAAATATTTATTTATTCTTCTACATTGATGTTGTCGCCTTCAAAATAGTCCCCATTGGCGATTATGCGCACTTGTGCCAGCGCTTCTTCCAATCCTAGAAACACTTCTCAAACTCGATTTTTGAGATAGCCTTTAGTTCTTTCAGCGATGCGCTTTTAATTTCATCTACGGCTGTAAAACGACGGCCCTTTAAGGTTCTCTTTATTTTTGGAAATAGGAAAAAGTCACACGGAGCCATGTCTGGCGAATATGGAGGCTGGGGCATCGTTACAGTACTGTTTTGAGCAAAAAATTCACGAACAAGCAATGAAGTGTGAGCTGGTGCATTATCGTGGTGCAAAAGCCATGAATTGTTTTTCCACAGATCCGGGCGTTTTGTTTCGGATTGCTTTACAAACGGCATTGAACTTGTAGGTAGTACTCCTTATTGACCGTTTCACCTGGTGGCAAGAATTCATGATACACTATGCCATTAATATCGAAGAACACAGTGAGCATAACCTTCACGTTCGACCGCACTTGTCGAGCCTTTTTCGGTCTTGGCGAGCCAGAATGCCTCCACTGGAATGATTGAGCTTCCATTTCCATACACCCATGGAATGATTGAGCGTCATTTCCGTAAACCCATGTTTCGTCACCTGTTATAATACATTTCAGTAATACTGCATTGTCGTTGACTTCATTTAGTGACTCCTGAGCAACTTCCATTCGCCGCTGTTTTTGTTCAAAATTCAACAATTTTGGAACGAATTTTGCTGCCACGCGTTTCATACACAAAACACTGGAAACAATGTCATGACATGATCGAATCGATATGCCAACATCATCGGCGACCTCTCTAATTGTGATCCGGCGATTGTTCATAACCATTTCTTTCACTTTTTCCACGTTTTCATCGGTTGTTGATGTGCTGGAGCGTCCAGGTCGTTCGTCATCTTCAATGTCTTCACGGCCTTCTTGGAAACGCTTATATCACTCGTAAACCATTGCTTTACTCAAAGCAGACTCACCATAGGCCTTTGTTAACATTTCACACACTTTGTTACACTTTATTCCATTTTTTACGCAAAATTTGTTACAAATTCTTTGATCCATTTCTTTTAACAAACGAAAATCGCCGAGCTCATAAAAACACGTCTTAGTGGCTGCCACAGACAAAGTCAACAATGAAAACAGCTGAAAGTTTTATCATACTTCAAGGGCATGTATACCAACATAATAAAAAAAATGTTTGACAATCGGACTCTCCAAACTCGCGAAATGTAAAAATTCTCGTTACTTTCTGAACACACCTCGTACAGCCGCTCTACTCGATAGTTTTTGTTAGTTCTTGAAACATTGGTTTTGAGAAAGCTAATCGTGCAAGAAACAGAAAGTGCAACGAAGTCGTTAAGCCAGAATGTAAAGGTACTTGGCAACAAGAAGAGACGGAAGAAGTGGTCGAGTATAGTTTTTAGGAATAAAGAAGTTCAATTATCCAGCAGGCATTACAACACAGGCCTACACTAAGCAAATAGTATCCGTTAATTGCTTTAATGCGTATCTACACTGAATTCTGATAAGCAGTCATACTCTCATTGTCCGTAGAGCAGAAGAAGGGAAACAAATACAACTATGCTCAAAATTTGAACAGAAGTTCATTGTAACTGAATTTATTGACGCCAAAGACTCGTTATAAATAATTATTAAAATCTGCATGTTTCAGTTGAACGTAAACGCTGATATATTGTGGAGGAAGATCCCGTCTAAGTTGCATTTACAAGATAAGGATTTTGGAGTCTGATGGTAAAAATATGGTTTATTTTGGTGTTGCGTTTAGTTTATTTTGATACTAGTATTACGATGTGTTCTCGAATACAGTTGGAGTTCTACTTGTAAGAATACAAATTTCCGGTTACTTGCTTGGAGCCCAGGTAAGGCATATGTCACGTGAAATACATACTAGACAGAAGTGTAGGGTGTTAGGCAAATAAATATACGCACTGTAATATAGCCTAAGTTGACGAAATACTGAACGAGGTTCAACGGCAGACGTTTAGGATGGGAGAAATGTTTAGGATTAGGATATTGTTACGACGGAACCGGATGTGGTGCAACGATCGAGAGCAGTAGAAGAAGAATCAGGCAGAACAATGAATGGGAAGCTAGGAGGAAAATAGTCTTCTACTGAAATGGCTGGTTGGTAAAAGCAATCGTCAGAGCAGATCTGTCGAGAATGGAGAGCGGTGAATAAGATCCAACAAGGATTGCAAGATATTGTAGACAACAATGAATTAATATCAACGACAATAATAAGTATTTCAGAAAAGCCAGTAACTGCAGGAAACCACAGAACAAATGTTTATGTTTCTATGCCAGTTGTCTTCAGATAGGATTGGAAGCCATTGACTTCTTTTAGAATGAAGCTCACAAAAACACAATACAATTTACACACAATCCACACCTTATTGTATGTCCAATGATCGGAAGAAATGGTTTGTTTATAGTAAAAAAGCATTTCGTATTCAACTACATCCAAGAGAACGAAACTTTAAACAAGCATTTTGTCACTATGTTCAGTATAATGATTTGCCTTCCCTAACTTCGTCAATTCTACTTTCGTTGACGCGTTTCGGAGAACCTCCATCTTCAAAAACTACATCTATACTCAGGAAAATTGACGAAGCTAGGGAAGGCAGATCATTATACTGAACATAGTGACAATAATCCTAGTAGAAAAGAAGAAGAATATAAAAAGAATTTCAAGCAATTTGTCTGTGAAAAATACACTCAACAGAAGAATCCGCAAGAGAAGAAATCTACGTGATTACAAAATTTCATGGAGTCAGGGTATTTCAAAGCTGGCGAATCCAGTAATCAACACCAGAATTGTCTGACAACCGCAACGAACTTGTTTTATTTTATCTGCTATGTAATGTAAAGATTGTAAACAATAATGACATTGGAATGTGATAATGATAAGAATATGACACAGCTGAATGTATTGTAATTTTGTTGTTGTTTTGATACCAACATTATGAACTTCACTTGAAAACAGTTGTTTTATTATGGAAGTTAAACTTGATGTTATATTTGTAAAAACAACAATCTTTGGCTACTTCCTCGGAGCCCAGGTAAGGTATGTAAGTATACATAAGGGAACATCTTACTATTGTTAAGAACTAAGCCCAATAGAGTAAGAAAGACGAATTAAACTACGTTCGGCATAATGATATGCCTTCCCTATCTTCGTCAATTCTACTTTCGTTGACGCGTTTCGGAGAACCTCCATCATTAAAAATTATATCTATACTGGTCACCAATATTATGGCCCGTCCTATTTATAATTTTCTATCTCCACCTCGTACCCCTCTTCTATTCAACACGTGTAGGTTAAATCTCACGTGTTCGCTTCTGATTAGCTTCTTTCAAACTTTCTCTTCAACGGTCGTCTCTCCTGTTAATTTTTGAAAATTTTTAGATTTCTAAACGTAATACCTGCTTGCGACGATACCCGTTCTTTATTACGTTTTCCCCCTTTAATTTAGATTTAGAAATTTTCAATTTCTCTAAAATGTTCATACGTCTTCCTTTTTCTGCCATATGTAGTACTTTCATGGAGTTTTCTATTTCTCGATGTATGTGTCCCTCAAAAAATGTATGCTGTTTTTCGTCCCTCCGTAGGCCTTTCGAATAGACCTCACCCGTACTTCGAAGTCCTTTCCCAGCTTGCCCAGCTGAGTTTGCAGGGCTTTTTTCACTTCCTCAACCGTTGCCAGTTCGTCGAGGTCTTTAATCGCAATTTGCGCGTCTTGAGATAGGACTCTGGTGTCTGCTAAATCCTGAATTTTCCCCTCCATGATTTTGCGGAGACCTTCTGTGTCTGCAGATGATTCCTCTTTATTTAGTTCCAGAATCATATTACCTGCTGCGCTCTTCCTAACCCGGTTGACGTTTGTCCCAAGTTCTGCAAGTCAGGTTTCTTCTTTCAAGCGCCGCAATACTTGAGAATACGTGGCTCTCTCCTTCACCATGACCATTATGGCATTAGGTCGCGGTTTTGAACGTTGCACTTCCGGGTAGTTTTTCTTCTTTACCGTTTTCCTGTGAGCTACCGTTTGCCATTCCCCTAGAGCTCTTGGTAATGCCTTCTCGATCGGTGTCTGGACCTCGTGCGGTTGTTTCTCCGACACAGCTACTCCCATTTAGGGCATGCAAGACCCCCAACTTTCTGCCTCTTTACACTACCAGCCCTGACAATCTCCTCTTCATTCACAGTTTTCCGTTTACCAGAGGAGGTTGTCCGCATTTACTGTGATCCCTGAAGGGCTTGATTGAGTCGCACTCTCTTTGGTCTTTGGAGGACACTTCCTGCGTTGGGATTCTTTCTTTTTGGTACTGCTGCTGAATAGCAGCGACCAACTTACGGATTTGATTGTGGATATTATGTTTGCCCTGGAGAAACTGCGCCAGTTCTTCCACTTTCTCTCCCAGTCTCAAGAATGCCACGTTTGTCTGCAAGTCAGACGTTTCCTTACATGACAGAGTAACTGCTGCCACCAACTTCGTTGCCAGACTGTCACTCGGCGATAGCGACGCAATCACCGTGTCGGACTTCTGAAGTTCTCGAAGAGGTCGCCTGGTTGACCTGAGCAGATTTTAACGAAGTCGCCAGGTTGACCACTGATGGTGTAGTTACGGTCGCCAAGTTGACCACACCAACACTCGACGGGGTCGCCAAGTTGACCACAGATGATGAAATTACGGCCGCCACGTTGACCGTAGGATCCGGCGGAATGGTCGCCATATTGACCACTGATGATACTTGGGCTACAGCTTGATCGTGAGATTGGCCCCACCTACATCCGATATTGGGACCGGCAGCGACCACCGGGGCTTTCACCCGATAGGAATCGCCAACGAGATTAGGCTCATGAGCCATGCTCGCTTGGGTACATAATCCGTCGGTTTTTGTCTCACTCATCATTATGTTTTCTTTTTCATTTAAGGCAACTCCCCCCCACGTTTGCGTGCGCGCGCGTGTGTGTGTGCGCGCGCGCGCGCGCGTGCGTATTGAGTAGATGTGAGAGAAACGTATGAGCTAGAGGTACGCTGGGATCGCTAAACCCATCAGCTGCTCACATCAGCTGCCTCCGCCGGTGTGTGTGTGTGTGTGTGTGTGTGTGTGTGTGTGTGTGTGTGTGTGTGTGTGTGTGTGTGTGTGTGTGTGTGTGTGTGTGTGTGTGTGTGTGTGTGTGTGTGTGTGTGTGTGTGTGTGTGTGTGTGTGTGTGTGTATGAGCTACAATTAGAGTGGGATTGCTAAACTCATTACCTGCTCACCTTGACTGCCTCCGCCGGAAAAAGGGTTTGAAAACGAACGTTTTTGAAAAAATAAAAAAAATATATGCAAGATTAGGAAGAACGCCACCTGAGCCAAATTTCATCGTAAGAAGTGAAGTTTTATTCTTCACCGAAAGAGAAACTTTCAAATCTGAGCCATTTTTTTTTGTCTGATGAGCCTGAAAATGAAAACACCCACCAAAATTTCAAAAATTAATTTGGCTCACACATTGTGAGTACAGGTTTGCCAGTCTTAAAGTACCTAACTGGATCTAATGCTTGGGCGGATCCGTCCCTAGCTAATGTGGTTCATTGTACGCCGAAGACCAAATGGCAGCTTAGCCGAAGTATGGGGACTGTGGAAACCAGGCCACTTCTTGATTTAATCCAGAAGCTGGGCTCTCTACGGGTAGACATTTTATTTTCTTAGCTACTTCAATGACTGGATACACGTCGTCAAAAACTTACAAACCCCGAAAAACCATAGGAACTGGCAGAAGTGGACCAGGGGAGTATAAATAGCAAAGGTGGAGGCAACTGAGGCAGTATCTAAATCCATGGAACCCACAAGTATTGTGGCAGACTGAGTACGCTCGGTGGCTGTAGTGAAGGATGGGACGAACACTTCAAATCAGTGGAACGTCAACAAATTGTCGAGAAAGGTGGCGGTAGAAAAAGGGATTCCAATTGTACCTAGACAGAGATCAAATCGTGCTTCCTAGGGATCAAACCTCGGAGTTGAGCAACACAAGAGCGGACATGACAGCTGGACTAGAAGGCTGTCACTGGGAACGTTTTACCACGAAGAAACAATGCGTAATCTATGGTGGACTGATTAGGAAACTGCAATGTCAGCAGGAAGTAAACAGTGTTTGCCTACCAGGACTCTGAAGACTTCCTGTGGAATAAGCTAATACAAGATGATTATTTGCTCAATAATGATGGTATCAGAGGTCAGCGAATCCCGTAACCTCCTAGGGCATCAACCAACCGATAATTTATTATTATTATTACAACTGAGTGAACATACACAGCTAGTAATTTACATTTCTTAATTACAACACTTTGAGGAGACATAACCCATTGGTCATATTCCCTTATTGACTAAAGTCCATTAAGTCAAGTGGTTTTGTTCTTCGCAGCCTTCTGATTAAACCGGCTTTATGCAATCTGCGTATCTCTGGACGCTTGTGTTGCGAGATGCGCTGTCCGTGCTTCCCAACAAGCTTTTTTGTTTCTTCACTGACCGTGTCTATTTCTTGTTGTCATTTCTTATATACCACTGTGCATCAACAATACATCGAATCACTTTATTTTGAAAGGTTTGTATCTTATTTTTGTTTGCCTTCTTTGTACAGCTCCAGAGGTTCACACCGGCTTTAAGAATTGCTTATATATTAGCAGTTTATTATGTATTGATAATTGATCCCAAAAATTTCAATTTCGTGTCCAATGTAATTCGCGGTATTATCATAGGGAACTTGTAATGAGTTGATTATAATTGGCAAATGATAATCTTTAAATTTGTAAAATTAACATCAACTGATTTTGGTTCATTCAGACCAATGCGCCATTTCTTGGTCCATCTGCTCATAGCATCAGAGGCCCTCTGAAGCTTCCCTACAGCTTCCTCAAATTTCTTCCCAGTTGCTAGTATTGTAGTATCGTCTCTGTTTTTAGAATTAGGAAGATATCTTGTATACAGCAAATACAAGATCATCCTAGCACGCTACCCTGTGGAATACCAGCTGATATCCTCTTCAGTTTGGAGTACTCTCCTTCTGACTTAAACCGGAAATGCCTATCAGTCATATATGACTTGAGTATTTCGAAATATTGTTTCGTTAGATCTTTTTCAGTTTCCACAATAGACCCGTACGCCACACCTAGTCAAAGGTCTGTGCTACATCCAGGAAGATATTTGCACATATTTCTTTCTTCTTCAGTGTGTTTTTCCTCGTAATTCTGTGAACTTGATCTAATGTAGAAAGTTGTAAACAACCGATAAATGATCACCAAAATCTTATTGACATGTAATAAATACCTTTGTCAATATGCCTTCGTAAGAGTTAATACGCTGAGTGGCCATGACGCACACGTGTGTGTCACGTGAGTCCAGTCTAACTAGCCCATGACGAGCACGTGTGCGTCAAATTGCACAGTTATTTTTATAAAATTCTGAGAAATTGCGCTTTGCTTGCCAGGTTTAGATAAAGGCCTCTCTTCATTTAGGACAGTCTATTGTTTGAGAAAATACCGTTGGTTTCAGGTTTTTGTTGCTATTAGAGTGCATTTACTGGCTAGTTTGACAAGTATGCCTTCCTACTCTTGAGAGAAATTTTATTTCATTAAGATTTTATTTTATTCTAGAAAGTGTTCGGTTTAGAAATTTGTGGTGTATTTTCTATTTTGTTAAATTTTGTGTTTGGTTTAGTGGCAAAAAGAAAACGTTGTTGACAATGCTATCAGCAAAAAATTCACAAGGATACACTCTACTTCTGCCCAGACTGTCCAGATCTACCAGGATTGTGCTTACAACCATGTTTTAGAGTATATCACCAAAACCTATAATTTAAAACATAAAAATATCATTTTATAAATCACGAATTAATTTAAGAGTTTTTATAATTTTTTTTGTCATTAAGAATTTTTTAAAATATTAATTATATATTTTTAAATGACTAAAAAAGTAATTCAAATAATAATGTAACGTTTGTAACTAAAATTTTTTAAACTTTAATTTTTTAGAAATTTAA
>CM040190.1:7366952-7381952 GCA_022606455.1 Callitettix versicolor
CTCATCATTGTGTATAAAACTATACCTTTTATGCAGTTGAAATACTGTTTACATAATTGTTTTTATAGAAAATAAATTGTATATTTTACTAAAAAATTATATATATATATATAGATTTATGTTCTAAGCGATAGAAATCAGCACTTCGTAATAATTATATTTTATTATGTACTACCAAATTATTTTATCTTCAGTTAACAAAGACAAGAAATTGAATAAATCTCGTCCAGATGGCAGCACAATGTTAACAAAGTAGTAATGAATAATGTTCCTCTGTTTGGTTGTAGTTACAAATAATGACACCAGATATCAACATAAAACAGTCTAATTTTTAATTTTTACTGAAATAACATTTCCGCCAATAATAATATAGTTCCGTTCATTATAAAATATCTCCCGTTAGAAATATTGTTAGTCGTAGTTCCAAATTGTGCCACCAGAGAGTAACACAACACAGTTATTCAATTCCGCAAATATTTCATGTTTTTACGTAAATATTGACTCTGGTGGTATTATTATTATTATTATTATTTTTATTAAATGTTCCGTCAAACTAGCGTATCACTGTTTAAAAGTATCTGTTAAAATAAATACTTTATTTATTACGAGAGATTTTTAACGGTGAAACTGAACAAATAGGCTAAAATGTTTCTTAGTGACATTATTCTTAGTGTTTTTATTGTGTTGCTGGAGGGGGTAATTGGATTAGATACTAATTTGTTCGCTTAAAATAATGTTATTGTAATTTTTAGTGACAGATTTTTCACATTGTTACAAAACCAATTGGAGGGTAGGAAAAACTCTTCATATAAAAGTTACTTTAATTTCATAGGCCAGACATTTTCACAGGGAAAAAGAACAAATTTGCGAGAATTTTTTAAAAGAATTAATTACAAACTGTATGTTTTTGCGTTACTTATTGGTGGTATAATTTGGAACTGAGACTAAAAGCTTTATTTTTTTAGCGGAAAATATTTTATAGTGAAACGGGACGGAGAAAACATTG
Source organism: Callitettix versicolor (assembly GCA_022606455.1). Classification (NCBI taxonomy): domain Eukaryota; kingdom Metazoa; phylum Arthropoda; class Insecta; order Hemiptera; family Cercopidae; genus Callitettix; species Callitettix versicolor. The sequence goes on from CM040190.1 coordinate 7,367,959, forward strand.
TTTGCCAGTGAATTAAAATTTTACTCTTTGTTTCGTTCCGCTATCTGGTGACTGGAGCTACAACTAAACGCAGCAGTGTTATTGTTGATTAGTATATTGTGATTTGCATTGTGCTGCTATCTGGTAAAGATCAAAATTAATATAAAAAATTTCAAATAAACATATGTCCGATTTTTTAAAAAAATTACCGTAGGCTTCTATCGGATAAAAAAACACGCTAAACGTGAATTTTATTGGTGGAACAAATTAAAAAAATGGCGGATAGTGGAAATATTAAGCGTTTATAAGTTTACATATGAACTTTTTTCTTCTTTTACGCTACAAATTCATTTTCAAATTATTTCTCTTTTCCCCAGGACACTATATATATATATATATATATATATATATATATATATATATATATATATATATATATATAGTTTTCTTATTTTTCAATTTGTAAAATAACCCCACCCTTCTCTTCCCATATATCCACACATGATACACGATACGTATCATCCTCGTATAAAACTCCGTATGGTCAATTTTAAAAACAAAACAATATTTTAAGACTAGTCGTAGACAGATTTTTGAGCACTTAGTTTAAAAGTATCGTTTTCGAATTTGAGGGGAACATTTTTCTTAATTAAGCTCCCATGAGGGGTTATAAAGGGCGAAAAGTTTCATAAGAAATGCACAGTTACGACCAGCTGTAAATAATCAAGTTCTAGTACGGTTTCTACGGTAACAGTTTAACAATGAAACTTAAAGAAACGGATATTTTGTGGCCCGACGAAGTGCGCAAGGGTTTGTCATAGATTTTTAAAATAAAAATATGCGAATTATTTATACTTGAAATTTTAACACAGTTGCTACATAACTGAACTACCTAAAGTGCGGTCGGCAGCCTTAAATTACAGAGACCTGAGCTCAGGCCCCTTCGTGAATTTGCGCTACAACCTTAAGCTCATAACGACCACCAAACCCTTGATCAAGGCAAACATTTATTTAGACATACAAAATTATAAACTAGACAAACATTTATCTGTTTAACATTAAACTATTTAAATAGACGAACATTATTAACATTGAACATATAAACACAGGAGGCCTGTGAGAAAGCTCGATGCATCCCAGCCACCACCATCCCCGCCATCTTGGTGTAAGCACACAGATTGGTGTCTAACGCTATGCTCCATTTAGTTCATCCAATAACTGGAGACCTCTTGTGTAGATAAATATCATTTCCCTAGCTACTCATGAGTAATATTGTAAAACAGAATTGTAGAACAAAAAGCTGGCATTCGTGATAATAGCCAAGTGAAAGAAAACATTGACATAGTAGGCCTATTACATCTGCAAGCATCACCAGTTAGGAGGCAAGTCGTACACTTTGAATCCTCTTCAAATACTAACGATGAAATCAGGACTAGAGAAGGCGGAAATCAGGACTAGAGAAGGCGGAAATCAGAACTAGAGAAGGCGGAAAGCAGGACTAGAGAAGGCGGAAATCAGGACTAGAGAAGGTGGAAATCAGGACTAGAGAAGGCGGAAAGCAGGACTAGAGAAGGCGGAAATCAGGACTAGAGAAGGCGGAAATCAGGACTAGAGAAGGCGGAAATCAGGACTAGAGAAGGCGGAACTCAGGACTAGAGAAGGCGGAAATCAGGACTAGAGAAGGCGGAAATCAGGACTAGAGAAGGTGGAAATCAGGACTAGAGAAGGCGGAAATCAGGACTAGAGAAGGCGGAAATCAGGACTAGAGAAGGTGGAAATCAGGACTAGAGAAGGCGGAAATCAGGACTAGAGAAGGTGGAAATCAGGACTAGAGAAGGCGGAAATCAGGACTAGAGAAGGCGGAAATCAGGACTAGAGAACACGGAAATCAGGACTAGAGAAGGCGGAAATCAGGACTAGAGAAGGCGGAAATCAGGACTAGAGAAGGCGGAAATCAGGACTAGAGAAGGCGGAAATCAGGACTAGAGAAGGCGGAAAGCAGGACTAGAGAAGGCGGAAATGAAGACTAGAGAAGGCGAAAATCAGGACTAGAGAAGGCGGAAATCAGGACTAGAGAAGGCGGAAATCAGGACTAGAGAAGGCGGAAATCAGGACTAGAGAAGGCGGAAATCAGGACTAGAGAAGGCGGAAAGCAGGACTAGAGAAGGCGGAAAGCAGGACTAGAGAAGGCGGAAAGCAGGACTAGAGAAGGCGGAAATCAGGACTAGAGAAGGCGGAAAGCAGGACTAGAGAAGGCGGAAATCAGGACTAGAGAAGGCGGAAATCAGGACTAGAGAAGGCGGAAATCAGGACTAGAGAAGGCGGAAAGCAGGACTAGAGAAGGCGGGAATCAGGACTACAGAAGGTGGAAATCAGGACTAGAGAAGGCGGAAAGCAGGACTAGAGAAGGCGGAAATTAGGACTAGAGAAGGCGGAAATCAGGACTAGAGAAGGCACTGTAACTGAACGTCTCAGGAAAGCAGAAACGGGACACAAAGGTCAGTGTTACCATAAGAAATTCATTCATAAGATCATTCATTCATACCGAAAGATAAAAAATAGCATCATCAAACGTTAACAAAACTGTCTGCTGGCAACGATTCTCTTTTTGGAGCGAAGATGCCGCAGAACTCCGCTCCGGGCAAGCGCACTGCTTTCACTGGAGTCAAACTGCGTTTAGCTATGCAGCTGTCCTCTTCAGCTCACAACAAATCGCCGCCTAAACGCACCTTGCACTACATTCAGCAAATTATTTCTTTTTAGGTTGTTCGTAAAAAATCTCTTTACTGTATCGTTCTCACAGCCATTATAACTCATTGTTTAACAGCTGACAGAAGTTTCTTTATTCGAAACATTCACGCAATGCTGCCAACATAAAAACTACCAGTTTCATATACTCCACATTTTGCATCCTAAAGTAGTCAGACAAGGATAAAACAACAGTAAATAACTTCAACTGCAGTTACCAATATAATTTTACTATGGATATATATTTATATAACAAGTAGCAGGTACACATTTCTTTGCTGGGAACAAAAGAACACTGTAATAGTCAATCATTCAAGTTACAGTAATTATAACTTATTATAAAATTCTTTTTATATTCTTCTTCTTTTCTAGAATTACTATCACTGTGTTCAGTATAACGATCTGCCTTCCCTAGCTTCGTCAATTCTACTTTAGTTGACGCGTTTCGGAGAACCTCCATCTTCAAAAACTATATTGAAGATCATTTAAATACGGAAAAAATGATTCAAATTATGCATCACATTTAATAAAAGAGGGACACATACATCGAGAAATAGAAAACTCAATGAAGGTACTACATGTGGCAGAAAAAGAAAGACGTATGAACAGTTTAGAGACCTTGGAAATTTTTAAATCTAAATTAAAGGGAGAAAACATAATAAATGTACAGATATCGTCGCAAGCAGATATTACGTTTAAAAATCTAAAAATGTTCAAAAATTAACAGGAAGGACGACCGTTGAAGAGAAAGTTTGAAAGGAACCAATCAGAAGCGAGCGAAAACGTATGATTTTGAAAAGCCAATCAGAAGCGAGCACGTCAGGTTTAACGTACACGTGTTGAATAGAGGAGGGGTACGAGGTGGAGATAGAAACTTATAAATAGGACGGGCCATAATATTGGTGACCAGTATAGATATAGTTTTTGAAGATGAGACGGGCCATAATATTGGTGACCAATATAGATATAGTTTTTGAAGATGGAGGTTGTCCGAAACCCTTCAACGAAAGTAGAATTGACGAAGCTAGGGAAGGCAGATCATTATACTGAACACAGTGACAATAATCCTAGCAGAAAAGAAGAAGAATATAAGACGAATAAAACTTTTTAAAAAAAGAAGAATAAAGTACCCAGTTTTCAAGCAGATATTACGTTTAAAAATCTAAAAATTTTCAAAAATTAACAGGAGAGACGACCGTTGAAGAGAAAGTTTGAAAGGAGCCAATCAGAAGCGAGCGAAAACGTATGATTTTGAAGAGCCAATCAGAAGCGAGCACGTCAGGTTTAATGTACACGTGTTGAATAGAGGAGGGGTACGAGGTGGAGATAGAAAATTATAAATAGGACGGGCCATAATATTGGTGACCAGTATAAATATAGTTTTTGAAGATGGAGGTTCTCCGAAACGCGTCAAAGAAAGTAGAATTGACGAAGCTAGGGAAGGCAGATCATTGTACTGAACACAATGACTTATTATAAACTTACCAACAAAAGCAACAAACACACAAAAATAACCCTTTCGATTCATACATAGTGTGACACTTGACTTTAATATAGCAACAAATTTTCTCTCGCAATAAAAAAAAAAAACAAAATTTTCATCTCATCCACCGCTTTCTGGTGTAACATAATATAAACCTCAAAAAGTGCCACAGTGGAACTCCATCTGCAAGTCTCGTGTTCGCTCCATTAGTAATTTTCAGTTTTAGACACAAACATATGCTAATAAAATGTCCTTAAACTTACGCCATTAAATTATTATTTGCGCCTACTTCACTGTAAACCCTGTTATTCACTATTATTTAGCACTGTTACAATCGTATCGAAATAGAAAATCGATCTTAGTTGTTCTGATTTTAATTGGAAAAAACACGGTTAATAACCTACGTGTTATATATGAATTTCGCGTGAGTACGCATTTTTAGCAATCTAGTGATTAGTTAAATCTTGTGAAGCTTTAGATTCAGAATCCTGAAATACCTTTGCCTCCGGTTATTTGGCCTGTAGTTTTTCTCCCTGTTTGCACAACCTGCACACGGATACTTCGTGGTATATTCCTAACCTATTCGTGTAATTACTCTGAAACCACATTGACCTGTAATCAATCCCATGGTTTACCTGAGTTATTCTCTCTCCAGGACAATAATGTTTCTGGTCACCGGGACCACAGATATTAAATGCCATACCATTTAATATTGTATATTATTTTTAATATAATTATTTTTTTAAAATTTAATGCATTTCGTAAAGTTTACCAACCTGTTTTACTGTGAACATTTCTACAGCGATGTTTGATAACTATAAAACAACAATGATGATAGAATGATTGACTATTTTAAATAACGTATATTCAACATAAAATATTATCACTATTATATATACACACACACCATGCTAGACATTTGTAAGGAAATTTGGACCATGTTAGGTTAGGTAGAAGTAGCTTAGAATAGGATATGTTATGAGTAACAAAACAAAAGCTACAACTTGTTAGTTTCAGCCGAAAATAGGTCATCTTTATAAAATATCGAACTACCTTGGCCCCCGAACATATCAACTGCCCAATACATTCATTTATTTACATTGAGGGTTACAACACATTGATTTTATTTTGATATGACATTTGAGAGATATTTTTTTTTAATCGTGGGTACTTCTAACTAGATTTTATATATCTAAGGTATTTGGTAAAAACGTACTATACCTAACATTTTGGACAAAACTGATATTAAAAAATTGGTTTTGTTTTGGTTAGAAAAAACTGAAATAGAAACAGCGGCAACTTAAGGGACTGTTGGTTTGTTGGCTGGAGGAGCGGACTTCTTCATGGCCGCGCCTGCGTCGGCCGTGGCTGCAGCGTTTGTGTCGCCTTCGCTCTGAAACCTGTGGTTCTTGTTGTACTTACTGCCGTCGGTAACTGTGCAGAAGAAAGTCATCTTTAGGCATATTTTAAGAAAATCACATTTTTTGAGAAAAATTCAGAATCTTTTTAAAAGGGTATATTTTAATTTACAAAACAATACGAGAATACGATAAACAGCCTGTACATTGTTTGTTTCTATGTGCTGCTGCAATACGAGGTGTGTTCAGAAAGTAACGAGAATTTTTAAATTTCGCGAGCTCGGAGAGTCCAATTGTCAAACATTTTTTTTATTATGTTGGTATAAATTCCCTTGAAGTATGATAAAACTTTCAGCTGTTTTCATTCTTGACTTTGTCTGTGAAAGCTACTAAGGTCAGACGTGTTTTTATGAGCTCGGCGATTTTCGTTTGTTAAAAAGAAATGGATCAAGGAATTTGTATCAAATTTTGCGTAAAAAATGGAATAAAGTGTAACAAAGTGTGTGAAATGTTAACAAAGGCCTATGGTGAGTCTGTTATGAGTAAAGCAAGAGTTTATGAGTGGTATAAGTGTTTCCAAGTAGGCCGTGAAGACGTTGAAGATGACGAACGTCCTGGACGCCTCAGTACATCAACAACCGATGAAAACGTGAACGAAATGGTTATGAACAATCGCCGAATCACAATTAGAGAGGTCGCTGATGTTGGCATATCGATTGGATCATGTCTTGACATTGTTTCCAATGTTTTGTGTATGAAACGCGTGGCAGCAAAGTTCGTTCCAAAATTGTTGAATTTTGAACAAAAACAGCGGCGAATGGAAGTTGCTCAGGAGTCACTAAATGAAGTCAACGACGATGCAGAATTACTGAAACGTATTATAACAGGTGACGAAACATGGGTTTATGGATATGACGTCGAAACTAAGGCTCAATCATCTCAGTGGAGGCATTCTGGCTCGCCAAGACCGAAAGAGGCTCGACAAGTGCGGTCGAACGTGAAGGTTATGCTCACTGTGTTCTTCGATATTAATTGCATAGTGCATCATGAATTCCTGCCACCAGGTGAAACGATCAATAAGGAGTACTACCTACAAGTTCAACGCCGTTTGCGCGAAGCAATCCGAAAAACGTCCGGATCTGTGGAAAAACAATTCATGGCTTTTGCACCACAATAATGCACCAGCTCACACTTCATTGCTTGTTCGTGAATTTTTGGCCCAAAACAGTACTGTAACGATGCCCCAACCTCCATATTCGCCAGACATGTCTCCGTGTGACTTTTTCCTATTTCCAGAAATAAAGAGAACCTTAAAGGGCCGTCGTTTTACAGATTTAGATGACATTAAAAGCGCATCGCTGAAAGAACTAAAGGCTATCTCAAAGACTGAGTTTGAGAAGTGTTTCGAGGATTGGAAGAAGCGTGCACAAGTGCATAATCTCCAATGAAGGCGACAACATCAATATAGAAGAATAAATAAATATTTTGTTTATAAAATTAAAATTCTCATTACTTTCTGAACACACCTCGTATATTCCAGGCGAATATTCAATACTGACAGAACGTGTACAAAAAAACAATCACAAAGTAAACATTCCATTAGGCGTAGCCCAATATGAATTGATTATCCCTAAAGCAATCTCGTTTGAGAGGTTTAGGTACATTATGGATAGAAATTTCATATGGTTACCACATCGGATTTAACCTCATATTTTTATGAAGTTAAACTAGTGCATAAAATTCGAAATTACAAAAACTGCAAATTAGTAAATTGAGCCTAATAATAAATTCTGATGAGTTGAGCACCTAAAAAAAAAATATTTCGAGAATATTGAGCACCTAAAAACTTCCTTACGCTCGAGAATATTAGCACCTAAAAACTTCCTTACGCTCGAGAATATTGAGCACCTAAATCCTTGCTCCCATAAATTTGCGCAGCTAATCAATATTCAAATACAAAGCCCCTATTGGCGATGATGATTTAAACGTGGGTGAGCAAAATCATGAAATACTGATTTTGTCGATGAGCCCAATTTATAACTGAGCCAAAACCATTACCTGCATTTGAACCCTGGCGAAGCCTATGAATGCGGACGGCTATCCGGCGTTATTCGTAACGCATTATAACGTTACAAAGGCGACAACATCAATATAGAAGAATAAATAAATATTTTGTTTATAAAATTAAAATTCTCATTACTTTCTGAACACACCTCGTATATTCCAGGCGAATATTCAATACTGACAGAACGTGTACAAAAAAACAATCACAAAGTAAACATTCCATTAGGCGTAGCCCAATATGAATTGATTATCCCTAAAGCAATCTCGTTTGAGAGGTTTAGGTACATTATGGATAGAAATTTCATATGGTTACCACATCGGATTTAACCTCATATTTTTATGAAGTTAAACTAGTGCATAAAATTCAAGATTCTGATGAGTTGAAAAAAAATATTTCACTTAGATTAGGCTATGATGAATGTGTTGTGATATTACTGCACTCTATCTACAAGTTCATGAACTAAATCGTTTGTTGGGGCGATACATTATTAGAGTATAAGGTTACATTAGGAAAAACCTATACAATATCAAATAAATATTCGTTTTTACAAAATATTAAGTTCCCGAAAATTCTTCACCGATTGCTTTGAAACTTTGACACAACGTTGTATCGGATACGTTCATGTTTCTACATACTTATGTTTTTATATGGCAACAGTACTATTATATAGCTGTCTCAACTGTGACAGGTAAAATATTCTTTTTTTTGAAAAACAGCGACATATTTTCGACGTAAATTGTTGTTGTTATTGTAAGGTAAAAAACTAAGGTTATTATCGCTTACCTAAATGTAAGTGTGAGTGTAAAGCGTTAAAGTCGTAAGTGTAAGTGTGTTTTAGACTCGGGTACCGCGAGGCGTCTAAATCCTCTCAATAGGTGCAGCTAGTCCGCACCCCATGCGGAATTCAACGACACTATACTGAATATTTTACGATTCTGTTCAATGTTTCCGATTTACGATCCATTTACGATTTCCAATTTTACGATTCTATTTCAATGTTTTCGATTTACGATCCATTTCAAACATCCAATTTTACGATCTGTTTCAATGTTTTTAATTTACGATCCATTTACGATTTTAAATTTTAGATTCTATTTCAATGTTTTCGATTTACGATTTCCAAATTTCCAATTTTACTATTCATATTTCAATGTTTTTGATTTACGATCCATTTACGATTTTAATTTTACGATTCTATTTCAATGTTTTCGATTTACGATTTTTAATTTTACGATTTTTATTTCAATGTTTTCGATTTACGATCAATTTACAATTTTAATTTTACGATTCTATTTCAATGTTTTCGATTTACGATACATTTACGATTTCCAATTTTACGATTCCCATTTCAATGTTTTCGATTTACGATCCATTTACGATTTTTAATTTTATGATTTTTATTTCAATGTTTTCGATTTACGATCAATTTACAATTTTAATTTTACGATTCTATTTCTATGTTTTAGATTTACGATCCATTTACGATTTTAATTTTACGATTCTATTTCAATGTTTTCGATTTACGATTTTTAATTTTACGATTTTTATTTCAATGTTTTCGATTTACGATCAATTTACAATTTTAATTTTACGATTCTATTTCAATGTTTTCGATTTACGATACATTTACGATTTCCAATTTTACGATTCCCATTTCAATGTTTTCGATTTACGATCCATTTACGATTTTTAATTTTATGATTTTTATTTCAATGTTTTCGATTTACGATCAATTTACAATTTTAATTTTACGATTCTATTTCTATGTTTTAGATTTACGATCCATTTACGATTTTAATTTTACGATTCTATTTCAATGTTTTCGATTTACGATTTTTAATTTTACGATTTTTATTTCAATGTTTTCGATTTACGATCAATTTACAATTTTAATTTTACGATTCTATTTCAATGTTTTCGATTTACGATACATTTACGATTTCCAATTTTACGATTCCCATTTCAATGTTTTCGATTTACGATCCATTTACGATTTTTAATTTTATGATTTTTATTTCAATGTTTTCGATTTACGATCAATTTACAATTTTAATTTTACGATTCTATTTCTATGTTTTAGATTTACGATCCATTTACGATTTTAATTTTACGATTCTATTTCAATGTTTTCGATTTACGATTTTTAATTTTACGATTTTTATTTCAATGTTTTCGATTTACGATCAATTTACAATTTTAATTTTACGATTCTATTTCAATGTTTTCGATTTACGATACATTTACGATTTCCAATTTTACGATTCCCATTTCAATGTTTTCGATTTACGATCCATTTACGATTTTTAATTTTATGATTTTTATTTCAATGTTTTCGATTTACGATCAATTTACAATTTTAATTTTACGATTCTATTTCTATGTTTTAGATTTACGATCCATTACGATTTTCAATTTTACGATTCTATTTCAATGTTTCTTAATTCATTGCACTTTGAACCAGAGTGATGCCAAAGCAACGCTTGGCCAAGTACAGCTAGTTATAAATATATTAACAGCCTAACGATAATAAGCAAAATACACAGTTTCACATAAATGTTTTTCTTTAAAGAACATGTTTTTTAAATGATTATTATAATTGTTCACGTTAAAGTTATGAACGTTATTGCTTCAAAAGTCAACAATTTAAGTCTACTTGCCTGATTTCTCTTGGTTCAGCAGTAGAAGTTGTTGAAGAGTAGGATCAATTCTGGATCTACCAGGTGCTAGCAGCTCGCCATTGCTAAGACCTAACCTAGCCGCGCTTATCAGCTCGGGGTGTTCGCTCAATGTGTCGGTCAGGGACGCTATCAGGACATCTGGAACATGGCACGGCGACATTACAGAGTCTAACTCTTTTCCTGAAGTTTAAAAATTCAAAAATTTGTGTTTATTGCATGTTCCGCTAGTGTTTGGAAAGAAGGATAACATTAGAATACTGCAAGTGATGAGGAATGAATCCTTTCCCAACACTCTGTCAAGGTTTTAGTCTTGCATCTTAAGGAAACCTGCCGAGTGGCTTATCAGTGTAAGCGCAACAGTTAGAACTATCAAACCTAACCTGACATAACTCACCTAAAACTTTCTTCTCCAACGAACGCGATATCCGCCCTTGTTCTGCTTCAGCCTCCAGGAACCCAGTGAATTTCCTCAAAGCCTCTTGTGCTTCTGAGCTCCCTGAAAAGAACCAATTATAATGTACAGGACTAAAAGTATCGAAAAAAAATCATATTTATTTTGGAACGACGGTCAAGAAATTTCATTTTACGAGTGAGTGCTGACGTCACAGTTTGAAGATCCAGACTGTATTAACTCTTAAAATACTGAACTCCACGACAACACTGTTGACATTGTTTCACAGTGTTAGGTTTAACAATATGTGTATTGTGTGTGTGTGTGTGTGTGTGTGTGTGTGTGTGTGTGTGTGTGTGTGTGTGTGTGTGTGTGTGCGTGCGCGCGCGCGCGTGTGTGCGTGTGCGTTCGTGTGAGTGCGTGCGTTTGAGTGCGCTCGCGCATGTGTCTTGAATAGATGAGTGAGAGTTGTATAAGCCAGAAGTACGGAGGTATCGCTAAGTCCACCAGAATAGCGCATACTGTGGATGCATGACATAAAGGCTCCTGACCACCAAGATTAACTGAACTATTTCTGTGTGACTGGTAGAACTAGGTCTCTCTATTAGCCTTACCTCTGGTCAGACTCTGGGAGAACATTTCTTTGGCCAACTGGTAGATCACCTCTTCCAGTGAATACTCTGTGTACAAGAAGTCCGCCACTCTCAGCCTTTCCAACAGGTCTTCGTAGTCATCATCGGACAGACTCAGGGATCCTGGATGGTTTGAGAACGCCATTCTGCCTCGGTTCACTGCAAATAAACCCAACGATTAGTGTCGATAGGAAACAATAATTTTGTAGTGTTATATTTCGTTGCTGTTATTCACTGTATTTACATTTCAGCTTGGAAAAATATTTTCAAAATGAAAGTGTAAATATTATATGGTTCAATTGAGTTTTGACTTTTTTTTAATACTTTACTCATTATTTATTTAATTATTTTTTTGGTGTTTAACGTCCAAATATTGTGCACACTTGAGTTAATGCAGACGATGGGGATGATTTATAGAGTATGAAAATGTCATACACTGGCCGGGAATCGAATCCGGGTCCTCGGGGTGAAAGCCTAGTAGTAGTAGGCCTCAACTAGGCCACCGAGGCGGCTCTAACGAGTAGAACTTGCTTAATAAAGAAAGCTATATTATTAAAATATAAAGTTGATTTTGATAGGTTTTGTTCTTAAAGGCTTATGTCCAATGCCTTTTTTATTATAAGGAGGATAAAATTTGTAACTAAGATTTTATGAAATTTTAAAAAACCGTTTTTTCAGAACTGAAATAATTCTCAGAATTTGGTCATAGTGAAATTGTTAGTATGATGTAACTCAAATTTCATTTTTTGGGGAAAATTGCGCCTGCAAGCAGCAGCGTAGGCAACATAAACACACGGTGCAACACACTTGACGGCACTGTAGTCTCTAAGTTAATACACAGTATGGAACCTCTATCTTATTACACAGGCCGATCTCTAACTTATGATACCTTCGAAGTTAATGCGAACTTCGATGTTAATAAATGTCTAAGTTATTACACTGTTTCATTCCAATTTGCCAGTGCCTCATGAATATCTTTGTCTAATGTTTGTTGTCCATTGCGTTGCATTCCAGCTAGTCGTAGTCCATGACTGTGAGCCGGACGGTGAAATGTGTTTACAGTGGAGCGAGTGTAGGATTTTTGAAGTGAATACTCATTCAGTACGGCAAATTTTGTGGTGCGAGTTTACGAGAATATTTCAGTCGAACATTTCGATTTTAAAAACATCTCGATGTGGACTCGTCATCATCAATGATGATCGTTTTTCTATTCGAGTCCGCCATCTTGTTTTGTCTTGTTGCCAACACAAACGTTACAACAGGCCTACGCCTATATCTTCGTTAAAACAATCGAAGTTCACTTGCAATCGGACGGGTGTTGTCGGAAATATTGAATAAAATTTCCAATTTAAATGGCAATGGTCTACTTCATTTTTGAAGTGAATACTTCTGTTTTTTTTGGTGTTTAACGTCCGACTATTGTGCACACTTGGGCTAATGCAGACGATGGGATGATTTATAGCGTATGAAAATGCCAAGCCCTGGTCGGGAATCGAACCCGGGTCCTCGGGGTGAAAGCCTAGTACGCTATCAACTAGGCCACCGAGGAGGCCGTAGTGAGTACTTCTTATGGCGGGGTATGGATGTATGTTTTAACCAGGAAAAAATCCAGTTTGCCGTCACGCATCACCTTCTTATATATATTTTTTATTTTAAAATGTATTTTTGAAGTGAAAACTTGTATGTTCGCCATTATATTACTTACCCAGTCCAACTTAATTATTTAGTTTTATGTTAAGTGTTAACTGTGTAACGGTGACGTTTTATAAATATATTATATATTTGTAGGTGTGAATAATAAATATTTAAATTATTTTAAAAACCATTATAGTACTTACGCAGTCCAACTTTATTTAGTATTTAGTTTTATGACTAGTGTTAACTGTGTAACGGTGACGTTTTATACGTTATTATACATTGGTATGTGTAAATAAATATTTAAATGCCATTATACTACTTACCCAGTGCAACCCAGTGAATTATTTAGTATTCAGTTTTGTGATGTGTTAACTGCAGGTTACAACAGTGACGTTTTAATAATATTTTATACTTTTTAATATAATATTTTAAATTTGAAAGTTTATGTGTGTGTTTTTGTTTGTTAATCAATCACACATTAACTACCGATTGATATGAAATTTAAAATGAACATGGTTTAGGTACCTAAGATGGATATAGATGTATTCCCGTTTTAAAAATCTGAATCCCTGTTATTATTTATTGTAAAATTATTGTTTATAAGCTTACATTTGCAATGATTTTAATTGAAACAATCTTATAATTCCAAACAACCTGCTTTTTCAAATTAAAATATTGCAGTTTCCATTGAAGTTGGTATTTAAAATGACAATTAATAAGTCACAGGGTCAGATATTAAGAGTAGCAGGAATACATTTGGGACTCCGTGCTTCTCCCATGGTCAGTTATAGCTTATTCTAGTGTCGAGTAGCAAAAATCTGTGCCTTGGCAAAAAAGTATAAAATCATATAATATTGTATTTAGAAATGTATTAAACTGAAATGAACGTACTCATGATTTTGAAAATCGACTATAAATTTTATTACCTACATTACAATTGCAGGTGAAGCCGCAACGGGTAACAGCTAATTAAATCATAATAGTGAAAGAAGTATACAGTCAGGCATGCCAAAAGAAGTAGT
>CM040190.1:7386952-7419452 GCA_022606455.1 Callitettix versicolor
CTTGCCTAACCAAACCTTAAACCTAATCTAACATTCTACAAAATATAAATTAATTACAACCTAACCTAGTCATATCTAGGCCTGATCTAATCAAATATTGCCTAACCAAACCTTAACGTAATCTAACATTTTACAAAATATTAATTAATTACAACCTAACCTAGTCATATCCAAGCCTAATCTAATCAAATCTTGCCTAACCAAACCTTAACGTAATCTAAACATTTAAAAAATATTAATTAGTTACAACCTAACCTAGTCATTTCCAGGCCTAATCTAATCAAATCTTGCCTAACCAAACCTTAACGTAATCTAACATTCTACAAAATATTAATTAATTACAACATAACCTAGTCATATCCAAGCCTAATCTAATCACATATTGCCTAACCAAACCTTAACGTAATCTAACATTCTACAAAATATTAATTAATTAAAACCTAACCTAGTCATATTCAGGCCTAATTTAATCAAATATTGCCTAACCAAACACATTAGTTACAACATAACCTAGTCATAACTAACCTAACCTAACATAGTCACATTTAACAGGTCCAACTCTTGACCTAACCTAACATTCTAAAAATGTTAATTACAACCTAACCTAACCTAACCTTACCTTTGCCTGTTGTTGTTTCTGAAACCGTTCTTCGTTGTAATGCATCTGCAGGTAGTCTAGATTCAGTTTGATGTCCTGAAGGAAAGATATCGCTTCTTCACGAGTAATCTGAAATTAATTAACGCTTACAATACGCCCTAGGTCAAACATAAAGCATGTTTCAACAAGTCAAAATGTAATTATTTTTTTCAAAATATTTATAAGACACGATTGTGACTGAATGCAGTAGTAATTTATCCGTATGCCGACAAATTATCCATTTCGTCTTCCAGTTTTTTACTCAACCGTTTTACTGCAAAAGTTTACTTTAAAAATACATACATTTTTTAAAGGTTATATCATACAATTATTTAAAATTGAAATGGATCAAGTTTATGAAAAAATATTAAGCGTAAGTACTTCTCAATTAGTTTCAGAAAATAATATATTTTTAGGCTCTAACTGAGCGTCTCAGGAATATATAATGGAGGCAAAATAGATCTACAAAAACCACAATGTAATAGTAACCCTTGAACATCCTTGGCACATCGAAATTGTTTTGTTTGCAACGTGAAATAATACAAAGTAAAACAGCAGCTTTATTCTTTCTGCATTTATTAAATAATAGGCAAACAAGAGGCAATGTTCTTGTGACTTACAAGTCCATCTTGCAAGAACTCTTCAATTGACAGAGTAACTCCTTTCTCATCGCCAGTCCAGAACACGTACTCCGCCATGTCTAACGGGGAGTATTGGACCCCAGAGTAGGACTTGTAGCCAAGATCCACCTGGGGAAAATAACAGTATAAGATAAAATGGTGCATAATAGTTTAAAAGTGGCTTTAACCTCAAAGAGAACTGTAGGTATTGTTTCACACAAATAGTGAAAAAATTAGGACAAAGTATGGGGTAATATAAGCCTGAGATTTATCTTTCACGTTTAGACTATATTTGCGACAGTAATCTCTGACCTCATTTTAACATCTCGAGTCTACGTCTTACCATGATCGCAGCTCCAGTAACTCAGTTTACCTTATATCATGATTTAGGGCTGGTCGTGATGTTAGATTTTGTGCGTCACGTGATGCGAGTGTACATATTTTTATTGGTAGTTATAGTAAAAGATCATTTGTTTTATATTAATCCGTAACGATCAGCTGATTTCATTGAACAGCTGATAGGCTATAAGACGTTTTAGGTTATGCTGTTAAAAACTAGCTATGGTAGATGTAGTAAAAGATCAGCTGTTTTATATTAATTCGTAACTATCAGCTGATTTAATTGAACAGTTATTAGGCAATAATAAGTTTTAGGTTATGCTGTTAAAAACTAGCTATGGTAGTTGTAGTAAAAGACCAATTGTTTAATACTAATTCGTAACGATCAGCTGATTTCATTGAACAACTGATAGGCAATAATAAGTTTTAGGTTATGCTGTTAAAACTAGCTATGGTAGTTATAGTAAAAGATCAGCTGTTTTAATTTAATTCGTAACGATCAGCTGATTTTATTGATCAGCTGATTTCATTGAACAGCTAATAGACAATAATAAGTTTTAGGTTATGTTGTTAAAAACTAGTTATGGTAGTTATAGTAAAAGATCAGCTATTTTATATTAATTTTTAACTATCAGCTGATTTAATTGAACAGCTATTAGGCAATAATAAGTTTTAGGTTATGCTGTTAAAAACTAGTTATGGTAGTTATAGTAAAAGATCAGCTGTTTTATATTAATCTTTAACTATCAGCTGATTTAATTGAACAGCTATTAGGCAATAATAAGTTTTAGGTTATGCTGTTAAAACTAGCTATGGTAGTTATAGTAAAATATCAGCTGTTGTATATTAATTCGTAACGATCAGCTGATTTAATTGAACAGATATTAGGCAATAATAATTTTTAGGTTATGCTGTTAAAACTAGCTATGGTAGTTATAGTAAAAGATCAGCTGTTTTATATTAATTCGTAACGATCAGTTGATTTAATTGAACAGCTATTAGGCAAAAATAAGTTTTACGTTATGCTGTTAAAAACTAGCTATGGTGGTTGTAGTAAAAGATTAGCTGTTTTATATTAGTTCGTAACGATCAGCTGATTTCATTGAACAGCTGATAGGCTATAAGACGTTTTAGGTTATGCTGTTAAAAACTAGTCACGGTAGTTATAGTAAAAGATCAGTATTAATTCGTAACAATCAGCTGATGTCGTTTTTAGGTTATGTCGTTAAGAAACTAGCTGTGTTAATCTGTCGTGTTTTTGAAAAAATTTTAGTAATTAAAATAAAAATGAAGAGAAAACATGATTTTTTATTTTTAATTCAATAACAGACATTTTTTTATTAGATTTTTTTTATTATTTTAAGGCGAAAAGCACATTGAGGCTATTATCGCCTCCCTAAATGTAAGTGTGAGTGTAAAGTGTTAAAGTCGTAAGTGCAGTGTTGTAAGTGTAAGTGTGTTAACTCGGGTACTGCGAGGGACGTCTAAATCCTCTCAAAAAGCTAGTCTGCACACCCCTGCGGGGCCTTTTTTTTATTAGAAATAGGTTTACATAAAGAATTTACTGTTCGAGATTAATCAAAATTCTTCCATGAAATTAGGAACATAATTAAATAACACTATCTTATTTTAATAAATAACAATTTATGGTTTAGAGGTTTTAAACATTGTTTAAATTTTTTATTTATTTCAAGTACAACTTTTTATTACATTGTCTTACTTTATCAAATGCATGGGCTGTGTGTTCTTGAAGTCCTTTAAGGATATCCTGGAGCCTGGTTTTAGTAAAGGCCAGCACAAGGAAATATTATTGATGACCGCAATTTTTCTTACCCCGTTTTGAAGAGATAAAGTGTCATAGTTTTACTTAATCTAGTAGAAATACATGAAGTACGGCCACAAATCAAAGCGCCCAAACGGAAAACGCTTTAAAATATTCTACAGCAAATAGTCTGGATTTTCTATAACTTTGACTTTTTACAATGAATCTTGTATTTCTCGCTTATAGCAAAGTTTACACAAATAGTGTACACCAATGACAGGGTAGACTTTATTTGACAGACATTGGACATTTATAAACCTCAATTTCATAGTAATTTAATTTTAAGCATTAAATAATCAACATATCACACACACCATACACACACACACACACACACACACACATATATATATATATATATATATATATATATATATATATATATATTATGTATTTATATATTATAAACTACATACGAGGTGTGTTCAGAAAGTAACGAGAATTTTTAAATTTCGCGGGCTTGGAGAGTCCGATTGTCAAACATTTTTTTTATTATGTTGGTATACATGCCCTTGAAGTATGATAAAACTTTCAGCTGTTTTCATTGTTGACTTTCTCTGTGACAGCCACTAAGGTAAGACGTGTTTTTATGAGCTCGGCGATTTTCGTTTGTTAAAAGAAATGGATCAAAGAATTTGTACCAAATTATGCGTAAAAAATGGAATAAAGTGTAACAAAGTGTGTGAAATGTTAACAAAGGCCTATGGTGAGTCTGCTATGAGTAAAGCAAGAGTTTACGAGTGGTATAAGCGTTTCCAAGAAGGCCGTGAAAACGTTGAAGATGACGAACGCCCTGGACGCCCTAGCACATCAACAACCGATGAAAACGTAGAAAAAGTGAAAGAAATGGTTATGAATAATCGCCGAATCACAATTAGAGAGGTCGCTGTTGATATTGGCATATCGATTGGATCATGTCATGACATTGTTTCCAATATTTTGTGTATGAAACGCGTGGTAGCAAAATTCGTTCCAAAATTGTTGAATTTTGAACAAAAACAGCGGCGAATGGAAGTTGCTCAGGAGTCACTAAATGAATTCAACGACGATGCAGAATTATTGAAACGTATTATAACAGGTGACGAAATATGGGTTTACGGATAAGACGTCGAAACTAAGGCTCAATCATCCCAGTGGAGGCATTCTGGCTCGCCAAGACAGAAAAAGGCTCGACAAATGCGGTCGAACGTGAAGGTTATGCTCACTGAGTTCTTCGATATTAATGGCATAGTGCATCATGAATTCCTGCCACCAGGTGAAACGGTCAATAAGAAGTACTACCTACAAGTTCAACGCCGTTCGCATGAAGCAATCCGAAAAAAACGCCCGGATCTGTGGAAAAACAATTTTGCACCACGATAACGCACCAGGTCACACTTCATTGCTTGTTCGTGAGTTTTTGGCCAAAAACAGTACTGTAACGATGCCCCAGCCTCCATATCCGCCAGAAATGGCTCCGTGTTACTTTTTTCCTATTTTCAAAAATAAAGAGAACCTTAAAGGGCCGTCGTTTTACAGTCGTAGATGACATTAAAAGCGTATCTCTGAAAGAACTAAAGGCTATCTCAAAGATCGAGTTTGAGAAGTATTTTGAGGATTGAAAGAAGCGCTGGCACAAGTGCATAATCTCCAATGGTGACTATTTTGAAGGCGACAACATCAATGTAGAAGAATAAATAAATACTTTGTTCAAAAAATTAAAATTCCCGTTACTTTCTGAACACACCTCGTATATCTTAAGTATATACATTTAATATACTACATTAAAATGTATCATAATACCTCGACGATTTTGGTAAATATAGAACTTTCCGTGATATCTGCATTCAGTCATTATATAAAATAAGACAAGTATAGAAATTATATTCATTGTTTCATTACTGTATTTCTCATTCGATTTCTTATTTGAATTAGTCTAAAATAATCTACTTTTAGCTGTTTATAAAAGCTGGTTTATACAGATACTAAGCTCGGTGGGAATGGATATTTTCTTGGGATTCGTTAAATCGATATTCGTTATATCGATAGTATTTTAACTTATCAATTGTCAGTGGGTATAACCAATTAAAATAGTTTTTGGTTTGGTTATATATATTAGTACTAAGTTATAAAATTGTTGTATAATTTAAGAATAAATAATAATAAATACTCGTACATTATTACATAACCTTATTTGAGGTTAAATCAGTTCATGGTAAAGTTAGTAAATAGATAGGTTATGTTTTGTTTACTGACTTGAATTAAACAATGCATACAATGTAGTAAAGAATTATGAAAATTAATTAATAGAAAATATACGTAATTTAAACAATTTAATAGGCCTTCAACATTTTACTAAACTGATAAATGAAAAATGTATTTGCAAGCAACGCAACAAATTTTAACTGTAAATATCGCCGCCAGATAGCAGTGTACCTAGGCCATTATCACAAATTATTGCCTAAATTGGACCTCGTGTTTATTCGTAAACCTCGTCTTATTTCGTAGTATCTTCATGTCATTTTCCCATGTCACTTTCTACCTACAAAAACTGTATATCGAGCTTTACTAATTATTAACTTCAAAACAAAACTAAAACACTGACATATTTGTATATTTATACTGCGTTACAGTGTAATAAATAAGTTATAAAATAATAAAATAAATCATTAAATTAGGCGTTCCACTGTAGAAGTAAACAAGAAAACAAATTTATTACATAAACTGTCACAAATAATATATCCAGTAATTTTTTTGTATTTAAAAGTGAAACAACTTTAAGGCATCTTTTGTACGTTCTGGATTTTGAAAACACGATTTAGGATTTCGTATTTATTTAAATCGTTTCAACCTGCAACAGATAAACAAAAACTTACGGCATATAAAAATATTAAAAGTTAAAATAACAAAAATACAATAAGATGCAAACTTCTCGTGTACTGTTGACATTACCAAATTTCATATAATGTAAAAGAAATCAAGAAACCTGCCAAAAGTTGGATCTTTTCTTATTAGTGAATTTCCATTATGTTTTAAATTTTTACATAAAAGTTTCAAAAATATGGTAAGATGCAAAAATTACTTTTGGAAATTCGCTTCCATCACGTCATTAAGACACCATTGTTTTACGTCCATACTTTATGCCAGTTAGACCAATGAGAACGCGTGATCTGTGTTAAAAAAGGGAATATTTATGGCAGTAACTGAGTCTCAAACTCACAGCCTTAAGGTGTGCAGTTCAGATTCATAGTAGACTGAACGGTGCCTTAGCCACATCGACCACCGGATCACTAGCACATACTAGGGTCAATATAACAAGAAGTGACCAACTGTCTGCCACAACGCGGACTGCACAATTTACATCTCCTTTTGTAACGTCCAAACATGTTATTTTTCTTCTTAATTACTGTTACATTACAACCAAGTTAAATACAGCTTCACAATGACTTGGTCCTAACTCTAAGCCAGTCGACCAGAGTATTCTTAACACACCAAGTCAACGGGCTTTGTCCTCTTCAGCCTTCGGAGAACCCCGCAGGCGTTGACGGTGGCAGTATTTCTGCATTATCGTGTACTCTCCCGTCTCGTGCTTTTTATGTTCAAACATAAAAATTAATTTCAAATCGTAAACTACTTACGTTTATCTACACTGAAAAAAGTTGAATAGCGTAAAAAACCTTCTTAGGTTGCTCCTGAATTTTTCAAAGGAAGGCCTGAATTTGATTTAGGCCTATATACAGTGGGGCCACAACTTACGAATTTAATTCGTTCCGGAAGTCGTTTCCTAAGTTAAGGCACATTTTATACGTCAATTTCCTAAATCGTTCCACCACCCCCGAACTACCACCAGATAATGAAAAAAAATAAACATTTATATCAAATATAGAAGAAATATGCATTAATATAACACAGATAAAACCTGAAATATAAAATGCATTAATTACACACACAATATGTACTACATTACATATACATAATACTAATACAAAATAATGTACGTAATAAAGTTTCGGATACGTAGCTCAGGTCGTGGGAGGAGGTGGTGACGGGGGTTGTCGATATGGAGGAGGAGGAGGAGGAGGAGGAGGAGGAGGAGATGAACGCGGAGAGCTGAGAGAGAGCGTAAATGCAAGCATACACAGTGTATTACAAAATAAAATTTAACACTAAGAATTGAAAAGAATTTAACACTTTTTAAATTTTTTAACACTTTTTAGGACGTAATTTTTAATTATCATCTTTCTTTCTTTTGCCTTTTTCAGATCACTTTCACCTTCTTCAGTTTCTTTTGACGTACGTTTGGTGATTGTTTTTACCGACTTTTAAGAATGCTTCTGAAATGCGTTAGGTAAGTGTCATCAAAATGTGCGGCTGCCCAATTCGTAAACACTTTTTCGGGGTGTTTTTTCGCGTCTTTCCGTTAGTTGATGCACGTTTCGTAAGTTAGGGCGGAAAATTTCCGAAATTTCGATTCGTAAGTTGAAATTTTCGTTAGTAAGGTCATTCGTAAGTTAGAATTTTCGTTAGTAAGGTCATTCGTAAGTTAGAATTTTCGTTAGTAAGGTCTTTCGTAAGTTAGAATTTTCGTTAGTAAGGTCATTCGTAAGTTAAAATTTTAGTGATTGTGAACAAATTATTTTAAGGTTTGGTAGCCGCCTCGGTAAGGTCCTCGTAAGTTAGAATTTTTGTTAGTAAGGTCATTCGTAAGTTAAAATTTTAGTGATTGTGAACAAATTATTTTAAGGTTTGGTAGCCGCCTCGGTGGCCTAGCTGATAGCGTACTAGGTTTTCAGCCCGAGAACCCGGGTTCGATTCCCGGCCGGGGCTTGGCATTTTCATACGCTATAAATCATCCCATCGTCTGCATTAGCCCAAGTGTGCACAATAGTCGGACGTTAAAAAAAAAAAGGTTTGGACAGTTTTATCCCTTTTGTTTTTACTGAGATGTCTGTCTGTATAGGCTGAAGACTAAACTGGCAGAATATTGTTGAAATTGCATACGTCGATTTGCCAATGAACTGTAACGTTTTTGTTGTAGATATTTTAAGGCGAAAAGCATATTCAGGTTATTATCGCTTCCCTAAATGTAAGTGTGAGTGTAAAGTGTTAAAGTCAAGTCGTAAGTGTAGTGTTGTAAGTGTGTGTTAGACTCGGGTACTGTGAGGGACGTCTAAATCTTCTCAATAGGTGCAGCTAATCCACCATTTTGATTTAGGTGGTACGATCGTGCCTCTACTCTGTTGACCTTTAGAGGTTTTTCACGTTAAGCGCACTAGTAAAAGGAATCGAGTCAGTAGCCTAGTGGATGATTTCTGGTTATAGTAACGGAAATGCACTAAAACAAGACTGGACGTTCCAGGTAATATTACGGAGTTTTGTCAGTATTCTCTAAACAGAAATTTTGAGGTCTGTATGTTCAACTGAAATCGTTAGAACTGTTTTTGAGTGAACACATTTAATTTTCCCAATGACTACTTACGTTGTTCTCTTCAGCATCAGTTCTAGGCACAAAGCCTTTCCTCTTGCTCTGCGTGTAAGGGGCGTACAGGTCCGGAGAGCTGATGTCGAAAGTCCTGTGCAGGCCGCGGTCAGGGATCTCTACCTCGGCGTGGATGTGCGTGGAAGGTGTCGCCGAGTCCGGGATGTCCTTGGAATGTCCATCGACGTGCACGCTTTGCACCTTCTTACCGTTGCTGGAAACTGTAACACACAAGTTTTTTTGTCTTACACTTCAATGAAAATTCGATTTCACCGTCGCAATCAACGCTACGAACTGCCAAAATCAAATTAAAAACCGAAACTTATTTTTGTCTTACACTTCAATGAAAATTTGATTTCACCGTCGCAATCAACGCTACGAACTGCCAAAATCAAATTAAAAACCGAAACTTTTTTTTGTCTTACACTTCAATGAAAATTCGATTTCACCGTCGCAATCAACGCTACGAACTGCCAAAATCAAATTAAAAACCGAAACTTTTTTTTGTCTTACACTTCAATGAAAATTCGATTTCACCGTCGCAATCAACGCTACGAACTGCCAAAATCAAATTAAAAACCGTTAACTTTTTTTGTCTTACACTTCAATGAAAATTCGATTTCACCGTCGCAATCAACGCTACGAACTGCCAAAATCAAATTAAAAACCGAAACTTTTTTTTGTCTTACACTTCAATGAAAATTCGATTTCACCATCGCAATCAGCGCTAAGAACTGCCAAAATCAAATTAAAAACCGAAACATTTTTTTTTGTCTTACACTTCAATGAAAATTCGATTTCACCATCGCAATCAGCGCTAAGAACTGCCAAAATCAAATTAAAAACCGAAACTTTTTTTGTCTTACACTTCAATGAAAATTCGATTTCACCATCGCAATCAGCCCTAAGAACTGCCAAAATCAAAATAAAAACCGAAACATTTTTTTTTGTCTTACACTTCAATGAAAATTCGATTTCACCATCGCAATCAGCGCTAAGAACTGCCAAAATCAAATTAAAAACCGCAACTTTTTTTGTCTTACACTTCAATGAAAATTTGATTTTACCATCGCAATCAGCGCTAAGAACTGCCAAAATCAAATTAAAAACCGAAACTTTTTTTTGTCTTACACTTCAATGAAAATTCGATTTTACCATCGCAATCAGCGCTAAGAACTGCCAAAATCAAATTAAAAACCGTTAACTTTTTTTGTCTTACACTTCAATGAAAATTCGATTTTACCATCGCAATCAGCGCTAAGAACTGCCAAAATCAAATTAAAAACCGTTAACTTTTTTTGTCTTACACTTCAATGAAAATTCGATTTCACCATCGCAATCAGCGCTAGGAACTGCCAAAATCAAATTAAAAACCGAAACTTTTTTTTGTCTTACACTTCAATGAAAATTCGATTTCACCATCGCAATCAGCCCTAAGAACTGCCAAAATCAAATTAAAAACCGAAACTTTTTTTGTCTTACACTTCAATGAAAATTCGATTTCACCATCGCAATCAGCCCTAAGAACTGCCAAAATCAAATTAAAACCGTTAACTTTTTTGTCTTACACTTCAATGAAAATTCGATTTCACCATCGCAATCAGCGCTAGGAACTGCCAAAATCAAATTAAAAACCGAAACTTTTTTTTGTCTTACACTTCAATGAAAATTCGATTTCACCATCGCAATCAGCCCTAAGAACTGCCAAAATCAAATTAAAAACCGAAACTTTTTTTGTCTTACACTTCAATGAAAATTCGATTTCACCATCGCAATCAGCCCTAAGAACTGCCAAAATCAAATTAAAAACCTAAACTATTTTTTGTCTTACACTTCAATGAAAATTCGATTTCACCATCGCAATCAGCGCTAAGAACTGCCAAAATCAAATTAAAAACCGAAACTTTTTTGTCTTACACTTCAATGAAAATTCGATTTCACCATCGCAATCAGCGCTAAGAACTGCCAAAATCAAATTAAAAACCGTTAACTTTTTTTGTCTTACACTTCAATGAAAATTCGATTTCACCATCGCAATCAGCGCTAGGAACTGCCAAAATCAAATTAAAAACCGAAACTTTTTTTTGTCTTACACTTCAATGAAAATTCGATTTCACCATCGCAATCAGCCCTAAGAACTGCCAAAATCAAATTAAAAACCGAAATTTTTTTTTGTCTTACACTTTAATGAAAATTTGATTTCACCATCGCAATCAGCGCTAGGAACTGCCAAAATCAAATTAAAAACCGAAACTTTTTTTTGTCTTACACTTCAATGAAAATTTGATTTTACCATCGCAATCAGCGCTAAGAACTGCCAAAATCAAATTAAAAACCGAAACTTTTTTTGTCTTACACTTCAATGAAAATTCGATTTCACCATCGCAATCAGCGCTAAGAACTGCCAAAATCAAATTAAAAACCGGAACTTTTTTTTGTCTTACACTTCAATGAAAATTCGATTTTACCATCGCAATCAGAGCTAGGAACTGCCAAAATCAAATTAAAAACCGAAACTTTTTTTTGTCTTACACTTCAATGAAAATTCGATTTCACCATCGCAATCAGCGCTAGGAACTGCCAAAATCAAATTAAAAACCGAAACTTTTTTTTGTCTTACACTTCAATGAAAATTCGATTTCACCATCGCAATCAGCGCTAAGAACTGCCAAAATCAAATTAAAAACCGGAAATTTTTTTTGTCTTACACTTCAATGAAAATTCGATTTTACCATCGCAATCAGAGCTAGGAACTGCCAAAATCAAATTAAAAACCGAAACTTTTTTTGTCTTACACTTCTATGAAAATTCGATTTCACCATCGCAATCAGCGCTAAGAACTGCCAAAATCAAATTAAAAACCGAAACTTTTTTTTGTCTTACACTTCAATGAAAATTCGATTTCACCATCGCAATCAGCGCTAAGAACTGCCAAAATCAAATTAAAAACCGAAACTTTTTTTGTCTTACACTTCAATGAAAATTCGATTTCACCATCGCAATCAGCGCTAAGAACTGCCAAAATCAAATTAAAAACCGAAACTTTTTTTTGTCTTACACTTCAATGAAAATTCGATTTTACCATCGCAATCAGCGCTAAGAACTGCCAAAATCAAATTAAAAACCGAAACTTTTTTTGTCTTACACTTCAATGAAAATTCGATTTCACCATCGCAATCAGCGCTAAGAACTGCCAAAATCAAATTAAAAACCGTTAACTTTTTTTGTCTTACACTTCAATGAAAATTCGATTCACCATCGCAATCAACGCTAAGAACTGCCAAAATGAGTGCTTAAAATTTAGTTTAAAATAAGGACATAAATCTGACGGCGGCCAGGGTCCACTTTCATATTTTCAGTTTAAAATGCTGATTTAAGCAGACTTTAACGCAGGGTACTACGGTGAAGTCAGGCTTACAAAATGTGTGTAATATAAAAAAATATTCCGATATAGTTATTTTTTGGCATTTCGCTTCCATCACGTCAGAGAGACACTGCTAAATGCCACAAATAAAAAACACCTTCAATATAAATAACCAACAAAATTTTAAAGTCTGCTAAAGTAAAAAAAGCTTTATTAACACAAAGCGGTGTAAGGAAACACAGCGAAGTCCTGAATCCAATCCAATTAAGATCGATCCAAATATTAAAATTTACCCTTCGTTATGTATTCAATCCGAAGAGTTTTGCCCTTTGTGCTATAACGAATGCTATACTTATTAGCGAATTAACATTTCAAAACGAGCTTATATAGTGGCCATCACGGTACGACCCAGATCCGTAGCCTTGAAACGAAGGCCGATCTTGAGCTCTAGGATGTTGAGATACCGTTAAATCTACATATATTCTTCTAGCCAAGTACCCCAAATGACCCTTGATACTAAATTGAGGTGGAGAGCTCACGTCAAGAAGAAAAAAGGTGGCAGTGGCATGACTGCCGACAGAAGTGACTACTTCTTATCACGGGTTATGGCTGTATATTTTACACCACAAAATAAAATTTATAGTCGATTTTCAAAAATCATGAGTACGTTCATTTTAGTTTAATATATTTCTAAATACAATATTGTATGATTTTATTGTTTTTTGCCAAGACTAGAATAGGCTATAACTGACCACGGGAGAAGCACGGAGTCCCAAATGTATTCTGCTACTCTTAATACCTGACCCTGTGACTTATTAATTGTCATTGTAAATGCCAACTTCAATGGAAACTGCAATATTTTAATTCGGAAAGGCAGGTTGTTTGGAATTATAAGATTGTTTCAATTAAATTCATTGCAAATGTTTATAAACAATAATTTTATAATAAATAATAACAGGGATTCAGATTTTTAAAACGGGAATATAATCTCAGGTACCTAAACTATGTTCATTTTAAATTTCATCTCAATCGGTCCAGTAGTTAATGTGTGATTGAATAACAAACAAAAACACACATAAACTTTCAAATTTAAAATATTATATTAAGAAGTATAAAATATTATTAAAACGTCACTGTTGTAGCCTACAGTTAACACATATCACAAAACTGAATAATTCAGTTGCACTGGGTAAGTAGTATAATGGCGTTCAAAATAATTTAAATATTTATTATTCACATCTAACAATATATAATAAACGTATAAAACGTCACTATTACACAGTTTATACTTGACACAAAACTAAATAATAAGTTGGACTGGGTAAGTAATATAATGGCGCGAACATACAAGTTTTCACTTCAAAAATACATTTTAAAACAAAAATATTTATAAGAGCGTGATGCGTGACGGCAAATTGAATTTTTTCCCGTGCAAAACATACATCCATACCCCACCATAAGAAGTAATATATAAGTATATGCTATATATATAAGAGCGTGATGCGTGACGGCAAACTGATTTTTTCCGGTGCAAAACATACATCCATACCCCGCCATAAGAAGTAATATAAGTATATGCTATATATAAGAGCGTGATGCGTGACGGCAAACTGATTTTTTTCCCGTGCAAAACATACATCCATACCCCGCCATAAGAAATAGTATATAAGTATATGCTATATATATAAGAGCGTGATGCGTGACAGCAAACTGATTTTTTCCGGTGCAAAACATACATCCATACCCCGCCATAAGAAGTAGTATATAAGTATATGCTATATATATAAGAGCGTGATGCGTGACGGCAAACTGATTTTTTCCGGTGCAAAACATACATCCATACCCCGCCATAAGAAATAGTATATAAGTATATGCTATATATATAAGAGCGTGATGCGTGACGGCAAACTGATTTTTTCCGGTGCAAAACATACATCCATACCCCGCCATAAGAAGTAATATAAGTATATACTCTCTCTCTCTCTCTCTCTCTCTCTCTCTCTCTCTCTCTCTCTCTATATATATATATATATATATATATATATATATATATATATAAGTATATGCTATATATATAAGAGCGTGATGCGTGACGAAAACTGATTTTTTTCCCATGCAAAACATACATTCATACCCCGCCATAAGAAGTAATATAAGTATATGCTATATATATATATATAAGAGCGTGATGCGTGACGGCAAAACATACATCCATACCCCGCCATAAGAAATATTCACTTCAAAAATGGATGAACTAAATCTAAAATACAGTTAAATGCAATGGTTACTGGCAAGAAATTCGGAGCTATCCGTTCAAAACAAGCTGTTGCTGTACCAACAAGTGATAAAGCCTGTTTAGACCGATGGGTATAGAACTCTGGGGTTGTAACAAGAAGACTAATTCAGACATTATTCAAAGATTTCAAAACAAAGTACTCCGAAACATAGTAAACGCTCCGTGGTACATAAACGACGACTTGCACAAGGACTTGGTCAGAGAAGTTGCAAAGCACAACACAGCGAAGTACATCCAACGACTTCAACAACACTCCAACCACGAAACTAGCAGATTGTTGGAAAACTCAAAATCAATAAGGCGGTTGCATAGAACGAAGCCTGTTGATCTATCGTATAATATTTTATTGTGATTTATTTTGCTGGAGGTAGCCATAGGGCTATAATAAATTAATTATAGTCAAACGCTATATTACTTAGTGTAATGTTATAAAAAATATTACTAGATGATGTATTATCACATGTAATAAATTTAAAAAAATATATTCTTTTGTTCTGTTATTACGTCCTTTCAGCCTCCTCGGTGGCCTAGTTGATAGCGTACTGGGCTTTCACCCCGAGGACCCGGGTTCGATTCCCGCCAGGGCCTGGCATTTTCATACGCTATAAATCATCCCAAATCTAGCCTCCTAGGTGGCCTAGTTGATAGCGTACTGGGCTTTAACCCCGAGGACCGGGGTTCGATTTCCGCTAAGGCTTGGCATTTTCATACGCTATAAATCATCCCAAATCTAGCCGCCTCGGTGGCCTAGTTGATAGCGAACTGGGCTTTCACCCCGAGGACCCGGGTTCGATTCCCGCCAGGGCTTGGCATTTTCATTCGCTATAAATCATCCCAAATCTAACCGCCTCGGTGGCCTAGTTGATAGCGTACTGGGCTTTCACCCCGAGGACCCGGGTTCGATTTCCGCTAAGGCTTGGCATTTTCATACGCTATAAATCATCCCATAGTCTGCATTAGCCCAAGTGTGCACAATAGTCGGACGTTAACAAAAAAAAAAAAAAAAAAAAAAATATCTTAAAGGTCGACTTAAACCATTTCATTACTAAAAATTTTCAAATTTATAAAAATCTTAACAGTAGCCTTGTCACTTGATAATCGAGTATAAATACCAGTTTTACAACTTTGTGTACTAAATTACTGTTATCTGTACTGTACATTATGAAACCACGTTACAAAGCACTCATTTCAACTTATTGGAACACTCTTTTTAACCTATTACTGGGCTGAAACGGTAATGTTGGAACCTGTTACAGGGTAATAATCGAACTAACAACCAATTGCAGTAACTAATCATTGAGTGCATAAAGTTGAATAACGTTGAGGGGTATCAAAGTTTAGCCTATATCAATGCATTTCTGTAGAGCTAAACTGCAACTTGTAATTATTGCGATAATTGTTTTCTTTGAAGATATTTATAAGAATGTCACTGAATTAACGTATAACGAAGAAACGACATTAAAGTATTTTGTGTGCAATACTGACGTTTCGATCGTACATCGTACAACGAAGTAAAATATCGTACAAATACGATAATTATTGTACAACTGGCAACGCTAAATGTACTGCTTCTCCAGACCCTTCCTGTTTATTAACCTCTTGCTCGTTACCGACTGGTCCTTCCAAACTTTCTCTTAAAGGTCCTCGGTGGCCTAGTTGGTAGCGTACTCACCCCGAGGACCCGGGTTCGATTCCCAGCCAGGGCTTGGCATTTTCATACGCTATAAATATCCAATCGTCTGCATTAACCCAAGTGTGCACAATAGTCGGACGTTAAAAAAAAAAAAAGATTACGTCCTTGAGTAATGTTAAATTTATACACACGTTTTATCACGCTCACGTGTGCAGTTTTAGACAAATTCGATTCAAACTCTGCGTAAAAATCGATTATTGTAGTAGCTCGTACAAATTCGTCAGCCAGCGAAATTCGTTCGACAGTTCTAAAATGGCGGCCGTTTTACGTAACTTATTTCAAAAATATTTTTGAAAATCTTAATTCATAATCGTAATCAGCTTAAAAAAACCGCTTAAATTTACTTTTTGAACCTTTTAAATCCAATGCGAAGGCGGTCAGGGTTTATTTTCGTATTTTAAAAGCGATTTGAAAGTTTAACGTGCCAACTGTGCAAATTTAAAACCTGATTACGATGGTGAAATCAGAGTTTCAAAAAGAGGACAAGATAAAAAAAAATCTACTTTTTTAAAATTCGCTTCCATCACGTCAGCGAGACAGCTGCGTGCCGCGATTGTGTGTAAATTATTACTTGCCTCCTGAAAAAGCTTTCGCATGAAAAATAGTTTCGCCGTGAATCCGGTTATCCCCAGTGGCATTGAAAACGGACATTTCCAATCACGCTATTCCGTATTGTACTTCGTGCAGCTTACTAAACAAGTGAAAAATTATAAAAAAAATACCCTAAAGGCGATTTGGAGCTGAACCAAATCATTGAAAGCACTGAACTGTTGAGCACACACCGCTGGTCGCTGCATTAACTTTATCCAGATTAAAGCAAAGTTCGCTGTTCACTGGCCTAGATCCGTGCAACTTTCCGCGTCCCTGATTGTCAATTAATTAGTTTTTTGTAGATATTTTATAACATAAACATTTATATTGAAGTGAAATAATCACATTTATTCTTAACTTTTTTTTTATTAAGCATTTGTATAGCTGACGTGATGGAAGCGAATTCCCAAACATACGATTTAAAAAAAAAAAAATTTAGGTTCATTTTCCTATCTCCAAAGGTATTTGAAAATTAAAGCGCTAATTTAGGCACATTCTAAAAAATGACAGCGTATTGGATTTTATAAAACGTGTAAGTTAATAATAGAAAGAAATAATTTTTTAATGCTTAGAATGGCCGCCATTTTAAAAATGTTCAGTGGATTTTTCCTGGGTACCAAACATGTCTATACACGCGCGCGCACACACACACACACACACACACACGAGCGCGCGCGCACGCGCACGTACACACGCACACACACACACACACACACACACACACAGTCACGAGCGAGCGCACGCACTCAGACATACACATACACACACACACACGCGCGCACACAGACAGACGCGCACGCGCGCAAACGCACACACAAACGCACGCGCATACACGAGCGCTCGCACACGCACACGCACGCGAACACACACACACACAAACGCGCGCACACGCACACGAACGCACCCGTGCGTGCACACAAACACGCGAGCACGCGCGCTCGCGCAACACACACACACACGAGCGCGCACACACACACACACAATGTACGAGGTATATATGTATACAATACATTTTTTTTGTGTTTAACGTCCGACTATTGTGCACACTTGGGCTAATGCAGACGAAGTATATAAGAATTTTTACTTAAATAAGGAAACAATAAATTTTTAAGAATATCGTGAATCGCGCTCATAACAAGCTCCCGGGTCTGGGTGTTACAATGATGGCTGCTCCAACAGCTCGTAGCCGCTCATAAAACGAAGTTTGCAGTTCAGGAATACAGTGAATCCCTCCAAAAGAGAACCCGACTTTCTTGTACAATATCAAGTATATTGGACATCATTTATAAATTTCATTAAAAAATAAAACAAAATTATTTTGGAACAGTCGCAACATTTCCCCCGTACAAACAAAATTTTCAGCACAAACACAAATATTTTTGTTTACTGCTGTTCTGGACCGCTTCAGGTACAACATGCAGCCGCAACATTTCCCCCGTACAAACAAAATCTTCAGCACAAACACAAATATTTTTGTTTACTGCTGTTCTGGACCGCTTCAGGTACAACGTGCAGCCGCAACATTTCCCCCGTACAAACAAAATCTTCAGCACAAACACAAATATTTTTGTTTACTGCTGTTCTGGACCGCTTGAGGTACAACGTGCAGCCGCAACATTTCCCCCGTACAAACAAAATCTTCAGCACAAACACAAATATTTTTGTTTACTGCTGTTCTGGACCGCTTCAGGTACAACGTGCAGCCGCAACATTTCCCCCGTACAAACAAAATCTTCAGCACAAACACAAATATTTTTATTTATTGCTGTTCTGGAGCTCTTCAGGTACAACGTGCAGCCATTTTTACGAGTTAATCCTGTTATTTAGCAAAAATAGAAAACACTCCGGCGGAAGTGAATGGCAGACGACCGGAAATTGTTTTCTTAAATCCGGTTTTTATAGATTTTTTTTACGGAATCGAACGATACGTCACAAATGGCTTCCTCAACGACAGCGTTATCGATAAAACTAAAACGGTTTTAAAAATAATGGATTGTCTTACTAAAAATATTTCTTTTGTCGTACATGCTTTCGGAAATGTAAGTTATAATTTTTTATTATGAATATAAGAAATACAATAAACATTGTAATTGAAAAAATAAAATGCTAATTTATACAGATTTTAACGGTGGTTTGGGAAAAAGCATTTCAAAAAAGTATTGGATGAAAATTTATGAGTATTTTGATATTTTTATCGGTCGCCATTTTGAAACGATTTTGCTTGGATTATGGATTTTGCTTGGCAACAAACTTGTAAAAGCTGTTACTTTAAAAATTGATTATTGCGCAAAGTTCGAATTAAGACAGAACAAAATTCCAAACGTTCATTTGCTAACACACACACACACACACACACACACACATCTTTAAGGCGGAGGCAGCTGAAATGAGCAGCTGATGGATTTAGCGATCCCACCTTACCTTTAGCTCATATTACTCTCATTCATATACTCAACACACACACACACACACACACACACACATCTTTAAGGCGGAGGCAGCTGAAATGAGCAGCTGATGGATTTAGCGATCCACCTTACCTCTAGCTCATATTACTCTCATTCATATACTCAAAACAAACACACACACACACACACACACACACATCTTTAAGGCGGAGGCAGCTGAAATGAGCAGCTGATGGATTTAGCGATCCCACCTTACCTCTAGCTCATATTACTCTCATTCATATACTCAAACACACACACACACACACACACACACATCTTTAAGGCGGAGGCAGCTGAAATGAGCAGCTGATGGATTTAGCGATCCCACCTTACCTTTAGCTCATATTACTCTCATTCATATACTCAACACACACACACACACACACACACACACACACACACACACACACTTTAAGGCACATCTTTAAGGCGGAGGCAGCTGAAATGAGCAGCTGATGGATTTAGCGATCCACCTTACCTCTAGCTCATATTACTCTCATTCATATACTCAAAAACACACACACACACACACACACACACACACACACACACACACATCTTTAAGGCGGAGGCAGCTGAAATGAGCAGCTGATGGATTTAGCGATCCCACCTTACCTTTAGCTCATATTACTCTCATTCATATACTCAACACACACACACACACACACACGAGATGAAGGTAAATATAGCAGTATCGTGTGAACTAATACTTAAACTCAATGCACCTGCAGGCATGGAAATCAGACAGTACTGACATCTAGGTGTGTGGAAACTTGCCCATCCGGTCTGGTGGCTTCGACGATCTTTTCTCTTGGGCTAAAGACCGTGGAGTACGAGTACACATATTTAGCTTGTATGCACATCCCAGGTTTTGATATAAAAGAGTTTGAAACACTTCTCACGAGACTGTCAACTGTGCTAGCTGAAGTTAGGCCTCTAATTATAAATGGAAATTTTAACAAATGATCAACAGTTTGGGGCAGCAGGTAAACTAATAAACGTGGAGAGGTCCTGAAGGATATCATCTCAGCTTTGAACCTAGTAGTTTCTAACAACGGCTCTGCCCCTACATTTGAAGGAGCGGGCATAACTTCATGTGTCAAATTGACTATTATCAGTGATGTAATGGTCATGATTTGGGTCTCATCGTGATGGCCGCTAAAATCACACAGGGAGATGCTGTAAGAACACCTTAGTGTTTAAAGCTAGACTAGAAGTTTTTGATCGTAAGAAAATAGTAGGCTATACACATAACATAGGCTATACACATAATGTAGGCTATACACATAACATAGGCTATACACATAATGTAGGCTATACACATAACATAGGCTATACACATAATGTAGGCTATACACATAATGTAGGCTATACACATAATGTAGGCTATACACATAATGTAGGCTATACACATAATGTAGGCTATACACATAACATAGGCTATACACATAATGTAGGCTATACACATAACATAGGCTATACACATAATGTAGGCTATACACATAATGTAGGCTATACACATAACATAGGCTATACACATAATGTAGGCTATACACATAACATAGGCTATACACATAACATAGGCTATACACATAATAGGCTATACACATAATACACATAATGTAGGCTATACACATAACACATAACATAGGCTATACACATAATGTAGACTATACACATAACATAGGCTATACATGTATAATGTAGGCTATACACATAATGTAGGCTATACACATAATGTAGGCTATACACATAATGTAGGCTATACACCTAATGTAGGCTATACACCTAATGTAGGCTATACACCTAATGTAGGCTATACACCTAATGTAGGCTATACACCTAATGTAGGCTATACACCTAATATAAGCTATACACCTAATGTAGGCTATACACCTAATGCTATACACCTAATGCTATACACCTAACCTATAAGCTATACACCTAATGTAGGCTATACACCTAATGTAGGCTATACACCTAATGTAAGCTATACACCTAATGTAGGCTATACACCTAATGTAGGCTATACACCTAATGTAAGCTATACACCTAATGTAGGCTATACACCTAATGTAGGCTATACACCTAATGTAGGCTATACACCTAATGTAGGCTATACACCTAATGTAGGCTATACACCTAATGTAGGCTATACACCTAATGTAAGCTATACACCTAATGTAAGCTATACACCTAATGTAGGCTATACACCTAATGTAGGCTATACACATAACCTAATGTAGGCTATACACCTAATGTAGGCTATACACCTAATGTAGGCTATACACCTAATGTAAGCTATACACCTAATGTAGGCTATACACCTAATGTAGGCTATACACATAATGTAGGATATACATATAATGTAGGCTACAAACATAATGCAGGCAGTAGTTCATAATGTAAGACAAGGTTTTAGTGCAAGATACGAGAAGTTTTTGTTACACGCTGAATTTTGAACCAATCGCAACACTGTACACATAACATAGGCTATACACATAATGTAAAGTGACACATATCAAAGTGAAAACCAATTTTGATATCTACGGATCGTGAAACGAGAAGGAAACCTATTAAGTTTGAGTAGACGTGATTTTCTTTCTAGATTATTGCCGCGTTTTCTTTTTATAAAGTAAAGGGAAAAATAAATCTGTTGACAGGAAAATCCACGCGCTAGGTGACTTGAAAAACAACATAACCTAAAAGTGTTGGTGATAAATATGTATTGATGCTGTCTCACGTAACGATGCACTGAACGTGCCATAAGAATAAAGGGAAGCTATACAAAGAAAGGCAGGCAGAAGTAGTGTAAAGCAGATCCACTGTGACATTATGTACTGCTGAGCGATTCTGCAAAAATTTACTTACTGGCGTAAATCATTCCGTACTTTTAAACATGCTGCAATCTCAAAACCGGGTCGCTGATTTAACTCGTATTCCAGTGAAGTGAAAAATCGTTTTAAAAACTTAAATCAACAGGAGTAATTGAAAAGTGAAAAATAATAATAATTATGAATATCTTAAATGTGTAATTGTGCTTAGTGTTTGTGATGTATGTTTCAATGTTTTGTTTGACTTTGTGACGACCTCGACAGAGGGATTTAACATTTTGAATGGCCTGAAGATGAAACTATAAAGTTTCGAAATCGCGGTAGCCTTTATGAGGTGAGTTGATAGACCACTGACGGGAAGAATAGGTCAAAGATTTAAACTTGAACAAACTGCAAGTACTCTACCGACTGGACTGCTGAATGCACGCACTCACCTTCTTCATTGCTGACCACGCTGCTCTCCTTCTGTCCGTTAACGTTGGTGAACACTTCGGAACGGCTGTTTTGGAACGCCAAATTCAATCCTAACAGAATAAAAACATTTATTAGCTGTTGGCAATCATAACAATAGAATTGAGAGAGAATAGAAAATTTAAACTCTTCCTACCACACAGAATGCCTCATTCACTCTAGTCTTGCTTGTGACTAACCATGTAACTCCTAACATCTTCACATACAGGGTCCGCTAATGAAACGGGATGATTATAGGTGGCCTTGAGATAAAGTTGGCAGGTAGTGGGAGGATGGTTACTGGCGCGTAACCACCTGCACAATCTACCATTTAGTTGCAATGGATCGTTGGACGTGCTAACTTCACGGCTACGCGGTGAAAGCGTATTATCAAAATGGCGAGTTTTTTGCTAACTCGACGTGCTTTCCGACGTCATTTTAACATACGGCGTAACCAGGCTGTTCCGTCAGATAATGCAATTCGAGCAAACGGGATCAACGTCTTAAAAAAGAGGCGGGAGTGTAAAAACTGTTCGAACACCTGAAAACATCGCAGCTGTTCACCAGGCTCTGATTAGAAGTCCTCGCCGATCAGCCAAACATGCCCTTCGCATTGGAATAAGTGACACATCTGGGGGATACCTGATTTTGTTTTATGGGGATACCCAAAAACAAAAGTGTTTCAAGCAGATCCACCCACAACCATTCAAGCCGAATTGTAGACGATATTGCAGCAATACCTGTCAACATGCTGCGAAAGGTCATGCAAAACTTCCAAACTAGGCTCCTGGAATGCCTTAACTGCAATGGAGGACATTTGGTAGACGTAGTGTTCAGAAAATAATATGTTTTCGTATTGTACCCATAATGGCTATTCTTGTACTTTCAATTATTTATTAAGAAAATATTAAAACAGTTTTTTCCAACAACCAATTACTTTATTTAATCATCCCGTTTCACTGGCGGACCCTGTACCATATTATTTCAAGTCTATTCATTTCGTTTTGGTTATTTCGACATAATCGTATTGAATGCTCGCATTAGAAATTACAGGATTCAGATCCGGTAACGAGTTCGATATTGTAACTACTTGACTTATTATTTATATTTAAACCGTTGGACATCCATTATATTACTTATAATAATAACATGTTTGTATATTTTCCTTATTTTTCTATTTGAGTCTTGCCAATGCTATAACGAATGAGCAAGACTCAAATAAAAAAGTTGTGGAAATATAAAAATGTGTTTTTTCTGTTATAAGGCGAAAAGTACATTGAGGCTACTATCGCCTCCTAAATGTAATGTGAGTGTAAAGTGTTAAAGTCGTAAGTGTAGTGTTGTAAGTGTAAGTGTGTGTTAGACTAGGGTAGCGCGAGGGACGTCTAAATCCTCTCAATAGGTGCTAGTCTGCACTCCCTGTGGGGTACAAACGTGTTGTTTCATTATTTAGTTTCTTATTTAAAATTTTTTAAATCCGTGATTATTATTTTTATAATAATAACTATTATTTTGTTACCTGAAAAATTAAAATTATAATATAATTTAGTTTAGACTTAGAAAAAAAAATTTTTTTCTGTTACTGAACTAAAAATAAAAATCATATATCATGTTTTCCCTTCCTTTTTATTTTAATTACGATAATTTGTTCGGAAACACAACTTAACATAGCTATCTTTTAACAACTTAACTTATCAGATGTTCAATGCAATCAGCTGATAGTTACTAATTAATATAAAACAACTGATCTTTTACTATAACATAGCCGCCTCGGTGGCCTAGTTGATAGCGTACTGGGCTTTCACCCTGAGGACCCGGGTTCGATTCCCGGCCAGGGCTTGGCATTTTCATACGCTATAAATCATCCCATTGTCTGCATTAGCCCAAGTGTGCACAATAGTCGGACGTTAAACACAAAAAAAATTAATATAACATAGTTACATTTTAACAACATAACCTAAATCTTATTATAGCCTGTCAGTTGTTCAATGAAATCAGTTACGAATCAATATAAAACAATTGTTCTTTTGCTATAACTACCATAAATTTTTGCACTCGCATCACACGACGCGCAAAATTCAACACAACCAGCCTTAAAATATGATACGCTACAAGTTAAAACAAAACAGAAAACATTGTTAGGTTTGAACGTGAGTAGTTGAAATGGTTATGCGCATGCACTGATCGTTCATAACCATAATAATATTGTGAATATATTTGGAATAAAAACCCATGTCTGGCATTGGTGATGTCAGAATGCGCAAAAGGAATGCGCAGCTGATTCCAATTCCTAATTATTATTCTGAATAAACAATGTTACGTAAATTAACTTAATTCTTTCTTAAACAAATATACAAGTTTAAAATCACAACATCAATTACCAGAATTTAAGATTAAGCCTGCAAATGCAGCCAGGTCCGTTCTAACAGCCTGTACTGACCACCTGACTCAGTTTCCAACTCGCACCGCTAGCAACCACAAGTGACCGCGTGCAACTGAAATTCAGTTTCCAATTCACACCGCTAACGACCACAAGTGACAGCGTGCAGTTGAAATTCAGTTTCCAATTCGTACCGCTAGCGACCACAATTAACCACGTGCAACTGAAATTCAGTTTCCAATTCACACCGCTAACGACCACAAGTGACTGCGTGCAGTTGAAATTCAGTTTCCAATTCGTACCGCTAGCGACCACAATTAACCACGTGCAACTGAAATTCAGTTTCCATTTCACACCGCTAACGACCACAAGTGACCGCGTGCAGTTGAAATTCAGTTTCCAATTCGTACCGCTAGCGACCACAATTAACCGCGTGCAACTGAAATTCAGTTTCCAATTCACACCGCTAACGACCACAAGTGACCGCGTGCAGTTGAAATTCAGTTTCCAATTCGTACCGCTAGCGACCATAATTAACCACGTGCAACTGAAATTCAGTTTCAATTCACACCGCTAACGCAAGTGACCGCGTGCAGTTGAAATTCAGTTTCCAATTTGTACCGCTAGCGACCAGAATTAACCGCGTGCAACTGAAATTCAGTTTCCAATTCACACCGCTAACGACCACAAGTGACCGCGTGCAGTTGAAATTCAGTTTCCAATTCGTACCGCTAGCGACCACAATTAACCGCGTGCAACTGAAATTTAGTTTCCAATTCACACCGCTAACGACCACAAGTGACCGCGTGCAGTTGAAATTCAGTTTCCAATTCACACCGCTAACGACCACAAGTGACCGCGTGCAGTTGAAATTCAGTTTCCAATTCGTACCGCTAGCGACCACAATTAACCGCGTGCAACTGAAATTCAGTTTCCAATTCGTACCGCTAACGACCACAAGTGACCGCGTGCAGTTGAAATTCAGTTTCCAATTCGTACCGCTAGCGACCACAATTAACCGCGTGCAACTGAAATTCAGTTTCCAATTCGTACCGCTAACGACCACAAGTGACCGCGTGCAGTTGAAATTCAGTTTCCAATTCGTACCGCTAGCGACCACAATTAACCGCGTGTAACTGAAATTCAGTTTCCAATTCGTACCGCTAACGACCACAAGTGACCGCGTGCAGTTGAAATTCAGTTTCCAATTCGTACCGCTAGCGACCACAATTAACCGCGTGCAACTGAAATTCAGTTTCCAATTCGTACCGCTAGCGACCACAATTAACCGCGTGCAACTGAAATTCAGTTTCCAATTCACACCGCTAACGACCACAAGTGACCGCGTGCAGTTGAAATTCGGTTTCCAATTCGTACCGCTAGCGACCACAATTAACCGCGTGCAACTGAAATTCAGTTTCCAATTCACACCGCTAACGACCACAAGTGACCGCGTGCAGTTGAAATTCAGTTTCCAATT
This sequence comes from Callitettix versicolor, assembly GCA_022606455.1. Classification (NCBI taxonomy): domain Eukaryota; kingdom Metazoa; phylum Arthropoda; class Insecta; order Hemiptera; family Cercopidae; genus Callitettix; species Callitettix versicolor. Next base: position 7,413,367 of record CM040190.1, read on the forward strand.
CACACCGCTAGCGACCACAAGTGTCCTCGTGCAGTTGGAATTCAGTTATTAGTTTGTGATAGACCGACTAGATAAAATCTGGTACGCAATGAGTTTGCCAATATCTCAAAAACATTTTTAATTTCTCAATTTTTTTAATCTTGAAGCCACTTTCTAGATTTTTTTCAAAATCAGCTCTATAAATCTTTCATTCAATTGAGCACAAATGGATACAGATCAAATCGTAGGTCAATTATTCTCACAAAAATCTGATTCGGAAGAAAAATCTTAAAAATGAATCATAATTTCGAATTGGAATTTAGGAATAGTGGAGAGAATTAACGTTACAGAACAAACGACTGAATTGAAAAAGCCGAAAATATACTTTGATCGACTGAATAATTCATTTTTTTTTCTGTAAAACTGATATCGAACCAAATCAGAGATATTAAACCCACTCGATTTGTTTTGAGCCTCTTTCAATGGTTTAGTTGAATGTAAGAGAGTGGGTGCACCACTTATTTGAAACAACTACAGGCACGCTTAGTTCACATTTCTTACTTCCAGGTAGTGGTGGGGCAGAAAACACCAAACTGTTAAAAAAACTGCTTTTTTATAAACGACAAAGAAACTGTTTTTTTATACGGAAACAAGCAGTTGGATTTGAACTGGTTTATGATTTGTTAAACAAGGAACGGCTTTCTGCACTACCACACCTACGTTCTATTCGAACGTTGCCGCAAGCGCTAAAACTGTTTTCCTGCTAACTGCTTTTCTTCTACCTGCTTTTATGCTTTTTCCCTTTATTTCAAAGTTGCTTGTTGCTTGTAGTGAAGTAAGAACTGTTTGGTCAATGTCAACGTTTATCTCTATTTTGTTGCGAGTTGCAGTTACCTCTCACATTTTGTAGATACAGAGCCTAATTTTATTTAAACATATTTTTTATAATTCTTTTTATATTCTTCTTCTTTTTTTTTGAAAATCAAAAATCAAAATATATTTTTTATATTTGTTATCAATATTTTTTAATCAACTAAAAATATTCTAAATCGTTTGAATTTTGGTAAATATGCAAAGGACTGTTTAATTTTTAAGTAAAAAAAAAAGAATGCTTCTATTAGAAATTCATTGCATTTTGTAAATATAAAATGATATACATAATTATTACGTTTTTAGAATGTAATTTAATTATTACTACTCTTGTAAGGATTATTTTTATCCTTTCTAAATGCTTTACACCCAAAAACAGTTAAGGACATGGTGGCAGTGGGAATGAAAAAGTAGTCTTAGAAAACTGAACGTATGTGCTTTATGTTTTAGCTGCTAATACAACTTCGAGTTTCAGTTTTCTAAACCTGTTTTTTCCAACTGTTTTAAAAAGCAGCTTTTTTCCTCAACAAACAGTTTGTTGACGTTTTGTAAAAATAGCAGAAACGCCCACCTCTACTTCCACTCGATATAGAAAGCATTGTCAGTGCAGGCTGCCAACTGTGGGCACTAAACGTTCCCTCTGTCAGGATGATTTTGTAAATACTTTTGTAAACAATGAAAGTTGTAAAAGTTTGAAGAATGCGCAGGTATGCCAACATAATTTAAACTTCTATAAAAATAATACGTAACGAATGCCGGAGGCAGGGACTTTCTGTGCTATTCCCCAAGATACCGTAGCTCCAATTCTTTAACTATCACGTCTGGCAACAATACAGTTAAAAACGAAACCAGCCGAAGGTCGGAAGAATTTTTGTAAATTTAAGCAGCGGCTGTCCGTCAGTGAACCAAACGCAGTTGCATTTTAACCCAACACAAACTATCAGCTAAAGGAAAACTAAAAATCGCGGCCGCAGATGTTTCGCTGACGTGATGGCAGCGAATTTTCAGAAGCTAACGACACTGAATAAGGTCAAGGCGGTACAGGGTTCTATTTAGCGGATCGGTGCAGGAAGAAATGAACAGTACAGTTAAATCTATTAAATCCACTGACCAGAAAAACTGGGACGGACGCGAGACGATGGAACACAATCGCGCGCGTTAGAGACAAGACCTAGATTTTGTCACTCTGAATACGAAGTGCTTGAGAATCCAGCTCTCTCCGGTTCAGCACAAAGAGAAAACGGTGAGGTTAACGAAAGCCCTTTTCAGAATGAGGTTTGCCGTTCTAACCACACTCGACATCATGAGATTGAAAAAATGAAGAATGACCTGATCTCCCGTTCATTGCCAGTGTCTCAATTCTCGCCTTTTCTGGAAAGCCGATATCTTTAACCATCTAGGATGACGAAATATTTTTGCCTATTCTGGCCTCGATGACTTCCATGGATACAGTTAACATCATAACATACTCTAAATACTGATAGAAGACCGGGAAGTATAGCTGACTGAAGGAGATGAACTCCTCCGTGTTCACCCCATTTTGCTTTAAACCCACGACGCCTCTCTCTACCTCAGCGTTAAGAGGTATTAAACATTGCCTCTCTATGCCTCTCGCGTTAGTGTGCGTTTAGCTATTTTTAACTTATATTACAGCGTTTTATAAATGCTATTATTTTTATATAAAAGTCATTAAGCAATGTGGTCTTCACAACGAACACTCTACTATAATGAAAAATTTATATTCGCTGGACACAAATTTAAATGCTAAACCTAAAACATACGTCAGTGTAGGGGTTGTTCAATATGGGAAGTATTTAACAAAACAATCAATCATTCAGCGTTATTGCAGGCTAGAGCCAGGCTTTGTACAAACAATACAGTGATATGATTAATTATATTCTACGCGGAAGGCGGTGATTAATGTAGCCTACTTAATGAATGTCTGTCCTGACAGGTCGCGTGGCCACTGCATCGCCGCAATATTTTCTCAAGAAATTTTACGAGGAATACCTATGCTTGAAAACTTCATTAAACGATGTCGGTTCTGATTGGATCGTCAGCTATAACATTTTTGTTTTCCGTATACTAAGTGTGGCTATTAAATAACGAGACTGACGTTGTAAAAAAATTTATTTTCATTTTATACATAATTACTTATTATCACCTTCAATATACACCCCTTTTCTATCCCTACAACGTTCCATGCGAATTTTCCATTGTTGGAAACAGTGCTGGAAGTCATCTTCTGTCAACTCCTTCAGGACTCTTGCCCATTTCACTTTTACAGCTTCCACGGACTCAAATCTCGTCCCTTTTAATGCAGATTTCATCTTAGGTAACAGATAGAAGTCACATGGTGCAAGTAAGGTGGATGTTCTAACACTGGGATGTTGTACTTGGCCAGGAACCTCTTGACAGATAACGCGGAATGAGCTGGCGCATTGTCTTGGTGGAAACCCCATGATTTGTCCTTCCACATTTCGAGTCGTTTTTTCCTTACTCTTTCACGTAGTTTAGCAAGTACCTCAAGGTAGTAATATTGATTAATTGTTTGACCTTCAGGAACCCAGTGAAGGTACACAATTCCATGAATATCGAAAAAAACGATCATCATTGCTTTAAATTTTGACTAGCTGATTCTTGCTTTTTGGCTCTCGGTGAAGTTGGGGTATTCCAATGCATTGATTGGCGCTTTGTTTCCAAATCATACGTAAAAAATCACGATTCATCACATGTTATTATCCTTTCCAATAAATTTGGGTCATTTTCAATGGCATCCAAAGTGTCAGTACAAACATTTTTGTTGATCAAACGTGAGAATTTTTGGCACCATTTTGGCACACACTTTTCGCATGTTCAAATTGTCACGTAAAATTTGCCGTACACATTCCTTATCAATGCCTACAGTTTCACCAATTGCACGAATACTTAATCGATGGTCAGACCGAATCAAATTAGCAACTTTTTCGACATTGTCATCCGTTTTTGACGTTGAAGAGCGACCTGGCCGCGAATCATCTTCAACGTCTTGTCGGCCATCTTGAAAACGCTCAAACCATTCAAAAACACGTGTCCACGATAAAAATCACTGCCATACACTTCTTTCAGTAAATTATAAGTTTCAGTAGCGATTTTTCCAAGTTTGAAGTGAAATTTAACAACAATTCGTTGCTCTATTATTACACTAACCATTTTTTCCGACAAAACAAAATAACAACACTAACGGAAATGAAGGTTATGACTAAACGGTGTTGGTTACACAAACGAGACTAACTGCATTCCGAAGAGAAAGCTTCACACTAAACAGCTGTCGGTCAATGGCGGTTGGCGCATGCGCACTTTTTCCGCTGCAGCGTCAGTCTCGTTATTTAATAGCCACACCTCGTACTTCCCTCCAGTGCGTTTGACGAGTTCCAAAATCTTGCATGGGGTGTTCTTGTGGAAGGAACTCTAGGATCTCGCACTCGATGATTATATGTGCTGCGGTTTCAGGTCCCTACCCGCACAGATAACAATCAGGCAAGATTTGTGGTAATCACACTTTATTCAAATGACTCCGGATGTAGCCGTGTCCGGTGATCATAACAACCTGTCTTACAAACCTCTTGATGAACTGAACAAGTGTTCTTGTCAGTGCAGGGTTTGGTCCCGAGAGAAGATGGTCTCTTAATTGTTGCCTACAGCACTGCCTCCATCGTTTGATATGTTTTTCCCTAACCCATTTTTTTAATACAACTCTCGTAGTTGTGCGACTGATCCCATCCATACGCGGGCTCCGGTCCCACAAGTCGAGCAGCAGCTACATTTTTGGACTTCAGATTCGCTCCCAAGCGCATGACAGGACACAGAGGGTGCAGAGTGAATCCTATACCAACATGGATGAGATTTATACAGACCTGAGAGCTTTTACTGCCGCATGGCTACATGAAAGTATCAGACTGTCCTTACTGTCCTGCGCAAATCTCGGTTGGAATATTGAGCAATACCTTCCTGTAATCCTCCGTACCTAGACTGCGTTGGTCATTTTTTACTGTGCTCTCAAAAACTTTACGATGTTGAAATTGCAAAATAATTTTTGCGGACGTCGACACGAATTTAGCCGATATACAAGAAAAGAAGTTTACAAAAATTTAAAATAAATACGTAACATGTATTGTATTTGTATTGATACAATTACTGTATATTCCAGAAATTATATACGAGGTGTGTTCAGAAAGTAACGAGAATTTTAATTTTTTTTTTGAACAAAATATTTATTTATTCTTCTGCATTAATGTTGTCGCCTTCAAAATAGTCTCCATTGGAGATTATGAACTTGTGTCAGCGCTTCTTCCAATCCTCGAAACACTTCTCAAACTCGATCTTTGAGATAGCCTTTAGTTCTTTCAGCGATGCGCTTTTAATATCATCTACGGCTGTAAACGACGGCCCTTTAAGGTTCTCTTTATTTTTGGAAATAGGAAAAAGTCACACGGAGTCATGTCTGGCGAATATGAAGGCTAGGGCATCGTTACGGTACAGTTTTTGGCCAAAAATTTACGAACAAGCAATGAAGTGTGAGCTGGTGCATTATCGTGGTACAAAATCCATGAATTGTTTTTCCACAGATCTGGGCGTTTACTTCACGCAAACGGCGTTGAACTTGTAGGTAGTACTCCTTATTGACCGTTTCACCTGGTGACAGGAATTCATGACGCAGTATGCCATTAATATCGAAGAACACAGTGAGCATAACCTCCACGTTCGACAGCACTTGTAGAGCCTTTTTCGGTCTTGGCGAGCCAGAATGCCTCCACTGGGATGATTGAGCCTTAGTTTCGACGTCATATCCGTAAACCCATGTTTCGTCACCTGTTATAATACGTTTTAGTAATTCTGCATCGTCGTTGACTTCATTTAGTGACTCCTGAGCAACTTCCATTCGCCGCTGTTTTGTTCAAAATTCAAAAATTTTGGAACGAATTTTGCTGTTACGCGTTTCATACAAAAAAAAATTGGAATAAATGTCATGACACGATCCAATCGATATGCCAACATCATCAGCGACCTCTCTAATTGTGATTCGGCGATTGTTCATAACCATTTCTTTCACTTTTTTTCACGTTTTTATCGGTTGTTGATGTGCTGGGACGTCCAGGGCGTTCGTCATCTGCAACGTCTTCACGGCCTTTTTGGAAACGGTTATACCACACGTAAACTTTAGCTTTACTCGTAGCAGACTCACCATAGTCCTTTAT
>CM040190.1:7429452-7446952 GCA_022606455.1 Callitettix versicolor
CACTACTGCTTGTAGCATGGAATTTAACGTACATAACTTCTGCACTAATGCTTGTAGCATGGAATTTAACGTACATAACTTTTGCACTAATGCTTGTAGCATGGAATTTAACGTACATAACTTCTGCACTAATGCTTGTAGCATGGAATTTAACGTACATAACTTTTGCACTAATGCTTGTAGCATGGAATTTAACGTACATAACTTCTGCACTAATGCTTGTAGCATGGAATTTAACGTACATAACTTTTGCACTAATGCTTGTAGCATGGAATTTAACGTACATAACTTCTGCACTAATGCTTGTAGCATGGAATTTAACGTACATAACTTTTGCACTAATGCTTGTAGCATGGAATTTAACGTACATAACTTCTGCACTAATGCTTGTAGCATGGAATTTAACGTACATAACTTTTGCACTAATGCTTGTAGCATGGAATTTAACGTACATAACTTTTGCACTAATGCTTGTAGCATGGAATTAAACGTACATAACTTCTGCACTAAGTCTTGTAGCATGGAATTTAACGTACGTAACTTCTGCACTAATGCCTGAAGCATGGAATTAAACGTGTATAACGTTTGCACTACTGCTTGTAGCATGGAATTTAACGCAATAATTTCTGCACTAATGCTTGTAGCATGGAATTAAACGTACATAACTTCTGCACTAAGTCTTGTAGCATGGAATTAAACGTGTATAACGTGTGCACTACTGTTTGTAGCACGGAATTTAACGTACATAACTTCTGCACTAATGCTTGTAGCATGGAATTTAACGTACATAACTTCTGCACTAATGCTTATAGCATTGAATTTAACTGCATCCTTAGTGTGTGTGTGTGTGTGTTTGTGTGTGTGTGTGCGCGCGCGCTCGTTTGTGTGTTACTTTAAGGCGAAACGCACATTGCGGCTATTATCGCTTCCCTAAATGCTTCAGTGTAAAGCGTTAAAGTCGTAAGTGTATTGTTTTAAGTGTAAGCGTGTGTTAAGTTTCGGGTACCGCGAGGGACGTCTAAATCTTCTCAATATTTGCAGCTAGTCTGCACCCCTCTACGGGGTGTGTTTCCTTAGATACGCATTTGATGCAAAAAAAAAAAACTAAGTAAACAACCTTTTATAAGATTGTCGGCATATCTTTCAGAAGACGCGTTTTTGAGGTCGTAAAAAAAGTATGTTAAATAACGTAAAAACATTTTTTTTAAGCCAAAGTATTTATATAAATTTTTCGGTGTTTTTTTGTCCTAACAATTCATAATTAGAACATAAAAACTTTAAATTTTCTAGAGGTTTGGCCTCTCTATATAAATTATTTACGCGCAATCATGTTTATTTTCGGAATCTTTATCTTTTCTAGTTTCAAATGGTACCGACTATTTTTAAATATTTGTTGTTTTGAACCAGTATATTTTCCTGAATTCGAACCAATACGAAGAGATATTTTCTCTAATCTGTCAGTGGTCATTCAAATCGTTTACGTGTAACCGGTGAGTTACCGACAGTCAGACGGACGGACGGACACGCGCGCGAATTAATAAGTCGGGTGGGGGTGGAAAATCAGTTAATCAAATCGGGGTTAAATTGTGATTCTATATGAAGAATCAAAACTTATTTTTTATTCGTTTTGAATCAAACGATTAAAGTGTAAAAACGTGTTTTCGCTTATCGTAAACTTATTTATAGTTTTATCAGGGAATTATTAAACTTATAAAAACTTTATGAATATTTAAAACCGACTAGAAACACAGTCTTTAAGCCCTAGTGACTACAAAAACGATGCTAGAGGCCGAACGTGACACTTACCGCTATTATCAGTCGGTTTCAGATCTTTCAGCTGGTTCACTATTTGATCAGGCAGTACGTTCTGTAACAGAAAAACGTTTAAATTGTATTACTAAATAACGATAAGCCTACTAGAACAATAAAAATATTTTCCTCACATCAGAGACAAACAAATTGTTCAAGGTAATGCATTATTACAGTAAATTAATATTATTGTGGATTAGCAGTGTCTAAAAGTGGTTGTCTGTAGAAAATATTAAACATGCTCCAGCATGAGCATCAAGGACGATATCATAACATTATCAAGGACGAAGGTATGTATATATATAAATATATATATATATATATATATATATATATATATATATATATATATTGCTTTTACTTAGTGTTATTACTTTTTGCCATTCTGTACGGTACAAATACTGCCTCTAAACACACATACATACACACACACACATACACACACACACACACACACACACACACACACACACACACACACACACACACACACACACACACACACACACACACACACACACACACATACACACACAAACACACACACAAACACATACACACACACACACACACACACACACACACACACACACACACACACACACACACACACACACACACACACACACACACACACACACACACACACACACACACACACACACATACATACACACACACACACACAAACACACACACACACACACACACACATACATACACATACACACACACAAACACACACACATATACACACACACACACACACACACACACACACACACACACACACACACACACACACACACACACACACACACACACACACACACACACACACACACACACACACACACACACACACACACACACACACACACGCACGCACACACACACATACATATACGAGTATATATGTATTTGCGACCATCTGTACAGTTGGATGTTACGTGCACGAAAGTTTGCCACCGATAACTCCGTGTGAGCTAGATTGGACAAGTAACAAGTGAGCTTCAAAGCCAAAAATATAACTACTTAAGTCCATATTATGGTTTACTTTAGTATATTGCAAATTGTAAAAGCCCGGCACGCATATGTTTTCTTGATATAAACGAATTTTCCAAAAATATTATTTTTATGTTACAAGTTATTCGATAATCAGATTTTACCATCAAAGTCGACATTAAAACCTCCATATTTTAATATTGTAAATCTACATTGAAAATTACTTTTAAAATACAAAAAGGTTAACATTGGCAGCAGTCATATGACAGATTGGCGTCACTCACGCGCACTCGTTCTCTCTCTCTCTCTCTCTCTCTCTCTCTCTGTTTCTCTCTCTCCCTCTTACACACACACACACACACACACACAAATAATTTACGCGTTGCAAATTAGACTTCTTGATTTTATATCTACTGAGTAGATTGAATAAAATCTCGAATACACGAGCAATGAACTTGCAACACTGATTGCAGAATGAACTTGCTTATTTGATTACATGGAGGCAAGAAAGTCGCTCAAGTTATTGGGGACTAAGGCGATTCTTCCTTCAGAAAATGTCATGCTTGATTACAAGGCAGACTTAAAAAACGCGTTGCACACCAAGTTTGCAGCTGCTCTTACATCAAATTCAACTCTGGAACCTGGTGATTAAAAATATAAGCCTAACTACAAAAACAAAGGGATACGGCAATCAGCTCTACCGCGGCTACTTATTTAGCGCTTTTTGTTTTATCAGTTGGATTTTATTGATTACAAAAATAAGCTTAAGACATTCTTTGCAACACACGACATCAAATGATAGTAAATTAAAAAAAATGTGTTACAAATTTGTGTTAAGTTACGGATAAAACACAAAAATAAATTCCTAAATTTGTGATTATTGCTTACCTATTTCAATACAGGCTTACCTCGAGCAACACCGAGGCCTCTGCCTCAACTCGACCATTCTGCATTTCACGTGTGTTTTTTTGTTTACTTGTTATGCAGTTTTGGCCAAACGCATTGACAAATTGTTTTGTAATTCGATACCTTGCGTAATGACGAAACGAGGAAAAAATAAGATTTTTTTTCCGTTTCAAGATGGTGGTCTCTGATTTAACGAAGACGCGTGTACGCAGTTTTTGTCAAGTGCATTGATTGTTTTTTGATTTCGTATGGAAGTACTTCGTATAAAGCCCGAAAGTCATATGTGTAACGTTATACCCACTCATTTCCGTTTTAAGAATGCGAGCTCTGATTTAACGTTGAGAATGTAGTTGTTGGTTATTTTCAACAAAGTTGTAATATTGACTGAACAGCGAAACTTTTTATAATTTTGACCGCTTCATGGATAAAGAACATAAAAAATGTGATAAAGTTGGTCTAGTAAAATTTTTCGTAAATATTACTACCAATTTAATTGGTTGAAAATTTTATGATCACTGTCTTGGAGAGCTCGCTATGTTAAATAAGAATGTACTCAGTGCGTAGTGTTCTTTGAACTACTACTGCATGGCGGCTTACAACTTTGTTACAACACGCTATATCGATTGTGTTCTATTAAACAATTAAAAAAATATTTATGGAGCTTCAGGAAGAACACTTTTCATTCAACACAATAGTTACTGAGTTTATGCTACAGCTGATTATAATCACATGTTTAGCAAACCTATATTCGGAATAAAAACTTTGAAAAACTTATTTAAATTATTCCTTATTTCAGTTTCATAACAGGTGGCATTGTAAAGAAAAACAAAAATCGCAATATATTTAGGTGATAATAAGTAAAAATAAGGAAAGTAATGCAATTGAGGCCCCTGATTAGCAGTAGTAGGACTGACGGCGGTTTGTCCCAAACTCGTCAACCAATCAGAGCGTACTGTTCATCGGTGGTGAAGGAAATGGCTGACTGACTTGTAGTTCAAATAGCAAAACCCGCTCTTCTACTGCAGTTAACGTGCGTTTAACCCTCCTACCTTTAAAGAGCTGTGAGCGCTGGAGGGGGAAGTGCGGCAGAGTAGATCATAGACTAACGTGACTCATTTATGTTCGGCGTGTAACAAATGAAAGTCTATTACATAAAACACTCAAAACTCTATCATATATACTAATGATCCGCTACACTACTTTTCCAAATGATTTTTCACGCATAAGTAGAGTTTAACATAAAAAAAAAAACGGAAGAGTAAATTATAAAACGCATAAAGTGTCAGAAAAAAACGAGTGTGTGTTTGTGTCTGTGTGTGTGTGTGTGTGTGTGTGTGTGTGTGTGTGTGTGTGTGTGTGTGTGTGTACATGAATGGAAAACAATTTTAATTTTATTGTCACTGACAATGCCTGGCAACCGAGTTTCAATCAACATTGCATACACAATGACTGTCCATACTCTTATCAGTCTATTAACTAGCAGACACCATTCTTAATAGTTCATTTCTCGTAACAATTTTGAAAATGGCGAATACTATCAACCATTACAGGTTAAAATTTTATCCTATTAACGACTGAAATAACGTTACATAGGATACACACACACACACACACACACACACACACACACACACACACACACACACACACACATATATATATATTTTTTATTTTACACACACACATACTCGCTTTTTTATTTTAGTCTTGTCAAGTATGACACCCTATTAGACAAAATAGTTTATATATTTTTTCTTTTATATATTTATTTATTTATGTTATTTATTACATTTAATACTTTCTACATACAAATTCTTAATAGTTCATTTCTCGTAACAATTTTGAAAATGGAGAAATACTATGGGTATATATATATATATATATATATATATATATATATATATATATACCCTCGCTTGTCAAGTATGACAAGACTAAATAGTTTATATTTTTTTCTTTTATATATTTATTTATTTATGTTATTTATTACATTTAATACTTTCTACATACAAATTCTTAATAGTTCATTTCTCGTAACAATTTTGAAAATGGAGAATACTATGGGATATATATATATATATATATATATATATATATATATATATATATATATATATATATATATATACCCTCGCTTGTCAAGTATGACAAGACTAAATAGTTTATATAAAAACAAAGGGATACGGCAATCAGCTCTACCGCGGCTACTTATTTAGCGCTTTTTGTTTTATCAGTTGGATTTTATTGATTACAAAAATAAGCTTAAGACATTCTTTGCAACACACGACATCAAATGATAGTAAATTAAAAAAAATGTGTTACAAATTTGTGTTAAGTTACGGATAAAACACAAAAATAAATTCCTAAATTTGTGATTATTGCTTACCTATTTCAATACAGGCTTACCTCGAGCAACACCGAGGCCTCTGCCTCAACTCGACCATTCTGCATTTCACGTGTGTTTTTTTGTTTACTTGTTATGCAGTTTTGGCCAAACGCATTGACAAATTGTTTTGTAATTCGATACCTTGCGTAATGACGAAACGAGGAAAAAATAAGATTTTTTTTCCGTTTCAAGATGGTGGTCTCTGATTTAACGAAGACGCGTGTACGCAGTTTTGTCAAGTGCATTGATTGTTTTTGATTTCGTATGGAAGTACTTCGTATAAAGCCCGAAAGTCATATGTGTAACGTTATACCCACTCATTTCCGTTTTAAGAATGCGAGCTCTGATTTAACGTTGAGAATGTAGTTGTTGGTTATTTTCAACAAAGTTGTAATATTGACTGAACAGCGAAACTTTTTATAATTTTGACCGCTTCATGGATAAAGAACATAAAAAATGTGATAAAGTTGGTCTAGTAAAATTTTTCGTAAATATTACTACCAATTTAATTGGTTGAAAATTTTATGATCACTGTCTTGGAGAGCTCGCTATGTTAAATAAGAATGTACTCAGTGCGTAGTGTTCTTTGAACTACTACTGCATGGCGGCTTACAACTTTGTTACAACACGCTATATCGATTGTGTTCTATTAAACAATTAAAAAAAATATTTATGGAGCTTCAGGAAGAACACTTTTTCATTCAACACAATAGTTACTGAGTTTATGCTACAGCTGATTATAATCACATGTTTAGCAAACCTATATTCGGAATAAAAACTTTGAAAAACTTATTTAAATTATTCCTTATTTCAGTTTCATAACAGGTGGCATTGTAAAGAAAAACAAAAATCGCAATATATTTAGGTGATAATAAGTAAAAATAAGGAAAGTAATGCAATTGAGGCCCCTGATTAGCAGTAGTAGGACTGACGGCGGTTTGTCCCAAACTCGTCAACCAATCAGAGCGTACTGTTCATCGGTGGTGAAGGAAATGGCTGACTGACTTGTAGTTCAAATAGCAAAACCCGCTCTTCTACTGCAGTTAACGTGCGTTTAACCCTCCTACCTTTAAAGAGCTGTGAGCGCTGGAGGGGGAAGTGCGGCAGAGTAGATCATAGACTAACGTGACTCATTTATGTTCGGCGTGTAACAAATGAAAGTCTATTACATAAAACACTCAAAACTCTATCATATATACTAATGATCCGCTACACTACTTTTCCAAATGATTTTTCACGCATAAGTAGAGTTTAACATAAAAAAACGGAAGAGTAAATTATAAAACGCATAAAGTGTCGAAAAAAACGAGTGTATTTGTGTGTGTGTGTGTGTGTGTGTGTGTGTGTGTGTGTGTGTGTGTGTGTGTGTGTGTGTACATGAATGGAAAACAATTTTAATTTTATTGTCACTGACAATGCCTGGCAACCGAGTTTCAATCAACATTGCATACACAATGACTGTCCATACTCTTATCAGTCTATTAACTAGCAGACACCATTCTTAATAGTTCATTTCTCGTAACAATTTTGAAAATGGCGAATACTATCAACCATTACAGGTTAAAATTTTATCCTATTAACGACTGAAATAACGTTACATAGGATACACACACACACACACACACACACACACACACACACACACACACACACACACATATATATATATTTTTATTTTACACACACACATACTCCTTTTTTTTATTTTAGTCTTGTCAAGTATGACACCCTATTAGACAAAATAGTTTATATATTTTTTCTTTTATATATTTATTTATTTATGTTATTTATTACATTTAATACTTTCTACATACAAATTCTTAATAGTTCATTTCTCGTAACAATTTTGAAAATGGAGAATACTATGGGTATATATATATATATATATATATATATATATATATATATATATATACCCTCGCTTGTCAAGTATGACAAGACTAAATAGTTTATATATTTTTTCTTTTATATATTTATTTATTTATGTTATTTATTACATTTAATACTTTCTACATACAAATTCTTAATAGTTCATTTCTCGTAACAATTTTGAAAATGGAGAATACTATGGGTATATATATATATATATATATATATATATATATATATATATATATATATATATATATATATATATATACCCTCGCTTGTCAAGTATGACAAGACTAAATAGTTTATATATTTTTTCTTTTATATATTTATTTATTTATATTATTTATTACATATTTATTACTTATATTATTTATTACATATAATACTTAGTACATACAATGTTTATTACATATTTATTACTTATATTTATTATATATTCACATTATTTTTTGTGAATTTTAAAAAAGGAAACTAAAACTATATCTACTATATTCTGTGTGTGAGTGGGTGTGCGATTACTATTGTTGTGAATATATTGGGATGGGTTGGAAAGGAAGAAGAGGAGAAAAAAAGTAAGAGAAGTAGGGAATTTGTTTAATTTTCAGCAACTTCAACTTCTGCATTATTTTCACCATCTAATTCTTCTTCTTCTTGTTCGTCTTCATCATCGGACGCATCCGACGGTGGAAGCTGAAGTTGAGCACGTGGCTGCAATACACGATAGTCGAGATCGGGCCTTCTAAACCATTCCACATCTGTCAACACCAGCTGATGCAAATCGTTCAAGTTGTATCGTATCACGGCCTCATATGCACGACCTTGATTGTCGGCAAATAAGAACACCTCTCCCAAATTTTGAAGGTCGTCAGAGACGTACCCTTCATCTACCTCCTCGTGAGCCATCTGAATAGAAAATGATTTCAACGTTGTGTATAAAGTAGAGGGGTGTTTCCTGTGTACGACATTTGTTGGTAGGGGGATGCGCGTTGCTATACAGCATGTAATGCAATTACAGGTTTGTATTCACTCTCCTCATTAGTTGCAAAACAGGAAGCAGAACTACTTACGTTCAATAAAATCTTGAATTTTGCTTCTAGAGAAAGCGAAACACTTTACAAATACTTTGTTACTCTTAGACTGCAAAACGTTTAGCAGCGTGATAAATGTCACCGAATTTTTATTTGTTTATTTTTTTTTAACAATTTAACGGATATTCCATATAAAATTCACATTTAAAAATCTCACCAATCGTACCTTTTAAAACAAAAGTCGTCGTACTTGTCCACGTCGAACCACAGCGAATATAAAAAATATCTCTCATGACTGGTTCAGCGAAAACCACTTTCCGAATGTTATTTTTACTTGGAATTACGTACATTATCACTTACTTTAAATAAAATATAGCTTTACTTTACTTTTTCTTAAGTAAAGCTTTTTGCGAAAAGCACCTGTTTTCTTTCATCACGTGAGGTTTTCTTTCCTAGTTTCCCCAGCGCTTTAATAATATGTTATTATTATTATTATTATTATTATTATGTTGTTGTGGTTGCTAATGTTGTTATTGTTATTGTTATGGTTATCGATATTCTTGTTATTGTTTTTATTGTTGTTGACATTGCTGTTGATCATGTTGATGTTGTTGTCGTCGCTGCCGCTGCTGTTGTTGTCGTTCTTTTTGTTATTGCTATTATTTTGCTAATGTTACTCAATTTATCAAATTTATTATCAGCGATCAATGTGGGTTGCTGGCTACTTTAAATGCAATATTTTAAGTACTGTGTTGGTTTTATTAATATTTTTTGTGGTTATAATTTATTACATAACTGAAACAGTTCAAGTTTCGTGGAAAGAGCCGCGACTAGCATTGCTAAGATGTACACACACACACACACACACACACACACACACATATATATATATATATATATATATATTATATATATTTATATAATTTATATATTTATATTTATTTAATATATAAATTATATAAATATTTATATATTTATAAATATTTATTATATTTATATAAAGTTATATATTTATATAAATACACATCATAACTGTCATCTTTGTATTTTACCAAAAAATCCAAACTTTTTAAGCCTTGTCTGAATATCTCGAAAACAAAAAAAACATTACAACACGAAATATGTCACTGAAACAAAAGTTGTGCTATATCGACTTTCCGCATCAATGCAGCAAACCAAGTTTTCAACCTGACAAACAAAAATACGCTTACACTTTTAATGTGGAACATGTTTAGAATAAAAATTAACGAATAAGAAAAGCACTTACTTACCACTTAATGTATTTTCTAATTTGTTAAATTACAAACAAATAAATGTAAACGTCTAAATAAAATGTTTAAATTATGCCTATACTAAAACAAAAAAGAACGATAACAAATGAAAACAAACTTAATAACACCAAAATACTTGAATAATAAACACAATTTTAAAATTTCTTATTCCCAGCAGGTACTTGTTTGTTATAAAAAAAATTAGGTACACATTATATATGAAAAGTAAATAAGTCTATTTTAGATATGTCTAGCAAAGTTCAATTAACTTTTTCAAATGGTTTCAAGTTTTAAGAAAAATATAACTTCTAGTCTTGAATTTTAAAAAAATCAGTTTTAACAATTGTAATTTCCGTTTAAAAACTGTATATATTAGCATTTTGAATTTTTTCAAAATACTTTAGCATTACAAAATTTATTTTGACGGTATAGGGGTTTATTTTTGTGTATTCAACGAAAATTGAACTTTTAAAATGCCAATGTAATAAACAGACCTCAATTCAGTCTATAATAATACAATTATGGTTTCAAAAGTGGGTTGAATAATATTTAGGAAATGTCCATCAGGAAAATCAAGTTTTTCATGAAATTCGCTTCCCACAATGTCAGCGAGATAGCTGCGCGGTACGATTACTTTTATTTTTTCAATCACTTTGACTACTGAAAATTTCATAATATTGAAGATTCGACTTTATAAAAATCGATCCCAACAAATGAGAATGTATCCGCATTAAATGAGTAAAAACTTATTGTAGTAAAAATTCAAATTAACGAACCACAGAAAAAGGTGAAAAGAAAATACGTAATTATCCTGATTGTGACATTAACAACAAAATATTTGCAGTTTAAAAATAAATGTTTGCTGCTGCTCTTACATAAAATTAATCTCTGGAACTGGCGGTGAAAAATATAACTACAAAAAACAAAGGCATACAGCAATCAGGTCTGAAGTGACCATTGGTTTTGCGCTTTTCGTTTTCAGTTTTTAGTTTTACTGATTTCATTTTATTCGAATTCGAAGTAACGTGTACTGTTCACGAACAAAACTTGGAAACGTAATTTATGTGAAATTCGGAAGTGTGTAAACATCCCAAATCAATACAAAAACTATCGCACAAGCTAATTACGGCTGTTAACTGCCAACCTGGCGTATAAAATAAAGTGATGCCCAAACTTTCCAGCAACAAATTGATATCATTATTTATCTATCTATCTATCTAACTATCTATCTCTCTCTCTCTCTCTCTCTCTCTCTCTATATATATATATATATATATATATATATATATATATATATATATGTAAAACATATAGATATATATATATGTAAAAATATTGTGTGTTTGTTTACGCTTCAAAAAGTGGAAAAGTTCTGCTCTGATTGAGCTCAAATTTTGATAAGTTGTTAAGTATACTCACGCAAAGGTTTTTTTAGTGTAGGAGTTTCAATTATATGCCATTACAGTACTTGCCCATGCTCAAAATTAATATAAAGTATTTACTTTGTGTATTTATATGCTATTCATGAAGTCGCCATGGAACTTTGAAAAATTGTTTAGTACATTCCCGCAAAGGCTTTTGGAATATTACTTTTAACTACACGCTATTATAATACTTGCCCAGGCCCAAAATTAATATAAAGTATTTACTGTATGCAATACTAAAACATTCATCATATCGCCATGAAACTTGGGAAATTGTTGAGTACACTCTCGCGAAGGTTTCTGCATACTAGTTTAACCACATGTCATTACAATAACTGCCCATGCCCAAAAATAATATAAAGTATTTACTTTATGCATTATCATATTCATCCGATCGCCATGAATCTTTGGACCGAAGAAAGTAGTTAAAACCACTAAATGAATATTTAGTAGTTTATCTATGAAACTGATTAAATATATTTTTTTACTGACATGTGATCAAGGTTAAATTTAGTCATAAAATTGAAAAAAAACAAACCAAACGGCGGTCAAGTTTATTTTAGTTAGAAAATCGAAAAAAGCCAAAAACCAACGACGGTCAAGGTTTGTTTTAGTTATAAAATAGAAAAAAGCAATCCAGACAGTGGTCAATGTTAAGTTTAGTTAGGAAATAGAAATAAACAAACAAGACAGAGTATATTTTTGTACGAAAAATATTCAAGGTACGAAAATCAAAAATTGAAACCAAACGGCAGTAAAATTTCATTTTAGTTAGAAAATATTAAAGAAACTGAGGTATTTAAATTACACTAACGATTTCCAAAAAATAAACGCCATGAATTTCCATACGTGTAATACTGAATGTTTCCATTTATTTATTTATTTATTATTATTATTATTATTATTATTATTATTATTATTATTGTTGTTGTTGTTCTTCTTCTTCGTCTTCTTTTTCTTCTTCTTCTTCTTATTATTATAGTGAATTTGCGTGCATCATCGATAGTTACCGCGTGTAAGACGTGGAATAATTAACGATTTTGTATTCATTGTGAACATGAAATGAATAAACATTGTATTTTCGACGTTCTAACTAAATAAAAAAACAAAACATATTGTATTGCAAAACTAAACTTACATGAAACGTATGTTTTATGTTACTCATTTCTCATCCATGCAACCACAATGTGCCAAAGCGAAACGTGGCAGGGTACAGCTAGTATTCTAATAAATAATAAGATAAACTGATAAAAGTAGGGCTTCCTGTGCAGCTTCCTGCGTACTTTGTTGATGAAGTTAAGGCCTTGTATGAACCCATTTTTCAAGCACTTTCTGTAGAGCACTTTGCTGTGTAATTCTATTAAAGCTATCGCTTAATAATTTAATTTTTAAAACATTTAGTTCAGGTAAAACTTTCCGATCTGAAATTAAAGCAAATATTTTGTAGCACATTTTCCATTTATCATTTTATTTTACGAGACTGTCAATTATCGCATTTAAATAGTACTCTTTGAGATCAGCGGACTAACTATTTACATTGAAACAAAACCTGATCTTTGACAAATATTAGCAACTATTTGAAAGTATCGAGAGTATTACTGTAACGCAAACGTTGAAGTCGACTCTCTTACAACCTAAGTATCGCAAGTTCTTCGAGTCATAAGTTTGGTTAATCGAAAAAATCGTTTACCAAAAATGGGAAAAATCTTCGTTTTCGGATAAATCTATAACGTAAGTGTAGTTTACCCACGTGCTTTCACAGTGAACAATTTCGTTGTTTGAACAACCTAATTAATGCGTAAAAGGTACTTACTATGCCTGTACTATCGTTTATACACTAAGGTTTACTTTAGCAAGAAAATCGAAAAATCAAACCAAACGGCGGTCAAGGTTCATTTTACTTAGAAAATACTAAACAAACTTAGGTATTTAAATCACATCAACTATTTACAAAAACGAAACGCCATGAATTTCCATACGTGCAATACTGAATATTTCTATTTCAGTACATTTCAGGAAATATACTACTGTGTACACCCACTGGTATATTCAGAGCGTTCCACGACAGAGATCGTTTTTTCCGCTAATTTAACTGGTAACTGTAATATATAAGGAAAATGTTACTGTACCAAATTTATCGGAAACCTTATAATATCTCTCCATGAAAAATTATTATAGATCTTGCCGTTCAGCCAGTATAAGAAGAAATAGCTAGCAATTGCACTCTCAAAGATAAACCAGAGCAAAACGTGAATATTTATTTTACTAGTTTATTGTTTGAGACTATGTGTAATATTCCCCTAAAATCAACTTACTGAAAAAACTGTTTTTTTTTTAATTTTTGGCCTCATGGGAACACTTTAGTCTAAATTTCAGTTCTTCCTAACATTAGGCTGTAATTTTTTTCTCCAATAATCCCTCATTCGATCAGATCGTTGCTTTCTGACAGCATCTGTAATCACTACCTTCTTGTATATCCTCGGTTTATCCACTTTAAATTTATTAGTCTTAAGAATGCGTGTTATTTTACATTTGTCCGTTACATCATCCATTTTCAGTCCTATTTCACTGAGGACTCTGAGGACTTGTCTGATGTATATTCCCTTTGTTTTCCTGTTGATGCTTCTCACTACCAATATAATACTGGTGGTTAAATAATATATAATAACGTCTCACAATAGTCGGACGTTAAAAAATATATATATATATATATATATATATATAAACCTTCTTTAAATTATAAATAACATTAAGTTTTGTTATGTACAAAACAATTGTATGAATTAAGCTATATCAGGTTAAACAAGAATTATTATGTATTGTATTAGGGATTGAAAATAATTAGGAAAATTTTAATCATTAAACATGGTAGAATAACTGTTATATACGTAAAACCTGAAAGATAGGTGATGAAACTATTTATAATACATATACAATAGATTTTTTTTGTGTTTAACGTCCGACTATTGTGCACACTTGGGCTAATGCAGACGATGGAACGATTTATAGCGTATGAAAATGCCAAGCCCTGGCCGGGAATCGAACCCGGGTCCTCGGGGTGAAAGCCTAGTACTACTTCACTTAGGGAAGACGATTTTATTTTGAACAGTTAAATAGAGCAAGATAACGGTGAGGTAACCTTAAAAATAGAAGTATAAAAATAAAAAAAAATATATAATAATTATTATAATTAATAATTTGTCCAGTATTTTTGTCTATAAATTCCGAACTAAAAATATTTGAATGTGAAAAAGTTCGTGTAATATTTCTAAATATTATGTTCAGTATAATAATCTGCCTTCCCTAGCTTCGTCAATTCTTCTATCGTCGACGCGTTTCGGAGAACCTCCATCTTAAAAACCTATTTCTATACTGGTCTGGCAAGTAAATACCTGACAGGCACGTAAATAGAGAAGGGTCTAGAAGGTTATAAATAGGATGAGCCATAATACTGGTGACCAGTATAGAAACAGGTTTTGAAGATGGAGATTCTCGGAAACGCGTCAACGATAGAAGAATTGACGAAGTTAGTGAAGGCGGATTATTATACTGAACATAGTGACAATAATCCTAGCAGAAAAGAAGAATGTAAAAGGAATTTCTAAATATTTATTACATACACGGGCCAACTTGAAGACGCATATAACTAACAAAACATCCACAAATTTTTCAACTAATCACGTACGTTTCTTACTTGAACAGTAACAAAATAAAATTTCCCCAATATCGGTTACCCAAATAAAGAAAGGCGATTCGCGTGCAGAGTGGGAGGAAGGGGGAGGCCGTGACGTAACACTGGATACCCCAAGGCAAGCCGATGTTCTTATTTATAATAAAATGTTTTCTTTGTACGGAAACACAGTTTTGCAATACTCGCAGACATCGTTTTGTCGAAGTTCCGTTTGTTCTTTGCAACTTCATTCGTCCGTATATACATGTAAACTTAGCATTTGGAACTACCATCGTGATAATATCCTGACCCAGGAATCTTGAAATGAGCACCGATCCGAAACTATAGAATACTTTTTGAGGAGTCGTTGGAAATTCTATATATGTATATATATGCATATATATATATATATATATATATATATATATATATATATATATATATATATATATAGTTTATGTACATATATAGTTTATTCAACGGCCAACATTCTCCGGCCGATTCGAGACCTCTAAGGATGTCTAAGCTATTAACATAACATGTTATTAATTGAAACACATTTATTTAGAATAATAACTTTGTATTTCCTAAATATACATTTCGGCATAATTAACATAAATAACAGGCATAATTTTTTTATGTAACAAGGTACATATATTATTACAAGCCCAGTTTAATACCACTGCAGCGGATACTACAAAAGTAAAATTAATGTACACGTGTTGAATAGAGGAGAGGTACGAGGTGGAGATAGAAAATTATAAATAAGACGGGCCATAATATTAGTGACCAGTATAGATATAGTTTTTGAAGATGGAGGTTCTCCGAAACGCGTCAACAAAAGTAGAACTGACAAAGCAGATCATTATACTTAACATAGTACAAAAATAAACGCAAAGCGCACCGTCGTAGACAGTAGACCAAGATGTAATTGCAGCAGTTGAAATAAGTAAACAGTGCACAAGCTATCTTATACTTTATTTCATTCTCGAAATTAGCCTCACTATACACGCAGAGTACTCAGTCAACGTAACCCATTGTCACTATAAAATGAAAATTACGATTCACATATTTCCGTATATCTCCAGAACTAACAGACAAAAAAAAGAGCTTGAGACATTGTTTGCAACACAAAACAAAATGATATTTAACTAGAAAAATCGTGTTACAAAACTGTAGTGAATTAACGTTCTCGTATGCAGAATGGTTAGGTTATAAACATACGTAGGCGCCTCGGTGGCCTAGTTAATAGCGTACTGGTCTTTCTCCCCGAAGATCCGGGTTCGATTCCCGGCCAGGGCTTGGCATTTTCATACGCTATAAATCATCCCATCGTCTGCATTAGCCCAAGCGTGCACAATAATCGGACGTTAAAAAAAAATATATAAACCTACATTAAATTATAAATAACATTTAAGTTTTGTTACGTACAAAACAATTGTATGAATTATGCTATATCAGGTTAAACAAGAATTATTATGTATTGTATTAGGGAATGATAATAATTAGGAAAATTTTATAATCATTAAACCTGGTAGAATAACTGTTATATACTTAAACCCTGAAAGATAGGTGATAAAACTATTTATAAAGCATGTACAATAGATTTTTTTTGTGTTTAACATTCGACTATTGTGCACGCTTGGGCTAATGCAGACGATGGAATGATTTAGAGCGTATGAAAATGCCAAGCCCTGGCCGGGAATCGAACCCGGGTCCTCGGGGTGAAAGCCCAGTACGCTATCATCTAGGCCACCGAGGCGGCTATACTGGTCTGGCACGTAAATACCTGACAGGCACATAAAAAGAGGAGGGGACTAGAAGGTTATAAATAGGATGAGCCATAATACTGGTAACCAGTATAGAAACAGGTTTTGAAGATGGAGATTCTCCGAAACGCGTCAACGATAGAAGAATTGACGAAGTTAGTGAAGGCGGATTATTATACTGAACATAGCGACAATAATCCTAGCAGAAAAGAAGAATATAAAAGGAATTTCTAAATATTTATTACTTACACGGGCCAACTTGAAGACGCATATAACTAACAAAACATCCACAAATTTTTCAACTAATCACGTACGTTTCTTACTTGAACAGTAACAAAATAAAATTTCCCCAATATCGGT
>CM040190.1:7451952-7459452 GCA_022606455.1 Callitettix versicolor
AACAAAATATGAGCCATGCATATCAGGACAATGGGTTTTATAAACACCCAAAATAAAATTTGTGTCATATATATCAGGACAATGGATATTATAAACAACTGAAACAAAATATTTGCCATATATATCAAGACAATGGGTATTATAAACAACTGAAACAAAATATTTGCCATATATATCAAGACAATGGGTATTATAAACAACTGAAACAAAATATTTGCCATATATATCAAGACAATGGGTATTATAAAAACCCAAAACATATGTGATCGGTTTAACCCATAATTTCCAGATTTTTGTTTTTATAAAAACAACAAAATGTCAGATAACGACAAAAAACAGACTATTTAGAGATGTTTTTATCTGAATTAATTGTTTCTTTTGGTGTATAGAATCGGAAAATGTACAGTGTACGATGGTGTTTTTGAAATCGCGTATAGTAAACGAGCATTACCCGTCGTGGCTTCGCCCACGAAACGTTAACTGTTTCGGTAATGTAATAATTGAGAGATAAAAAAAAATATTCAATAAAAAACAGTGAATATGAAGAAATATTATAACCTGAATATGTTGATTTATTGTCTTCAAACGTGTTCCATTCGAATTTAAAAAAATCTGATAAAAAATATTTTTCTCCAATACAAACATGAATACTTTTTTATATTTTCGTTCTTTTAGGGGATGAATTCGGGGTAAACATGCTGAATTACGTGTATCATAATTTGTGTTTTAGAAAATTTTGTTTACCTTTAAGAAAATTCGATAAAAATATTTTTCTCCTGTGCAAACACTCTGTTTTCTCAATTATACCTCTTTTTTACATTTTTATTCTTTTATGGAATGAGTTAGGAAAAATGTAGAAATATGTGTTTCATTATTTGCGTTTCATAGCATATTTCTAGAATATTCGACAAAAAAAATATTTTTTCAAATGCAAAATAGTATAGTTCTTTTTTTACATTTTCTATCCCTTTTAATCTCTTTAGGGGATGAGTTTTGGGAAATGGTGAAAAATATATTTCATTACTTAGGGCCTATATTTAAGAGTGACTATGTTACGTTTTAAGAAGGTCAGAAGAAAACATACTTTTTCCAATAAAAATTGTTGTACCTTATTTTTACCACTTTAGGGGATGAATACGAGTAAATAGTTTTTCAGTACACCCCTACATGTGGTAGTAACCCTGAAAATTTCAAATCTTTAGCTATTACCTCTCTCGGCTATATGTTGATTATTAAAGTTGGGCTGGGTAAGTAGTTTAATGGCGTTAAAATCAAATTTTGCAAAATCCTTTCTTAGACATTGTTGTAAGAAGCAACCCTGAAAATTTGAAGTCTCTAGCTATAATGTTTTTGACTCGACTGTACGTTGATTAACAAAATTGGACTGGGTAAGTAGTTTAATGGCGTTAAAATTAAATAGTGTACCTTGACATTGTTGTAAGAAGGTACCCGAAACATTTCAAGTCTCTAGCTATAATAGTCTCGGCTGTACGTTGATTAATAAAATTGGACTGGGTAAGTAGTTTAATGGCATTAAAATGAAATTTTTGCAAAATCCTTTATTAGTGCACGCCTATATGGTAACACAAATGTACCCTCAAAATTTCAAGTTGCTAGCTAAAATAGTTTTGACTCTGCATTGATTATGAATCAGTCAGTCAGTCAGTCAGTCAGGACTTCTTCTTTTATATATTAAGATGAGAAGCAATAACACAAATTATTTGACCAGCAACTTTAAAAAATAATTTCTAATAATTGATAGAATTAGCGCTATAAAAATGCAAAAAAACATTTGAACAACGCTAAACCAAACAAGTCTGCAGTATGGCCACAATCAATTTGCCCACATACTTTACATCCATGTAAACGTTTTTGTTTTACATTTATACTGGCACTGCAAGAGGTCTATATTGATTCCTTTCTGAAGGTCACATTGCCGAGTGGATTTTAAATAATTAACACCCCAGACAGTTACTGCCCCGGTTGCATCGCCTCACGTATCTCGCGAGTCACGTGACCAGCTCAGCTGATGCTATTTCTTCATGAAAGTTTAAAACTGACTCACGTAAGTGTTGACCTTACTTCAGTGTGAGAGCATAAGTGACAATAAATGTTTTCCATTTAGTAAATTCAATATATATATCAAGAAATTAGTATTCGGGCGTGTCCATGGTAACTCACGTCACATTTTGACCCTAATTAGTTGAGTTATTTTATTATAACTTATACACAACTAGTAACTGAAAATTTCAAATCTTTAGCTATTATAGTCTCGGATATACTTTGATAATTAAAATTGGACTGGGTAAGTAGTTTAATGGCGTCAAAATCAAATTTTGCAAAGTCCTTTCTTAGTGCACTCCTACATAGTGTTCCAAAGGGCCTGTCCAAATTTCAAGTTTCTATCATTAATAGATTCGATTCAGGACAACGCCACTTATATATACGTGTTCCAACAGTTTTTATACTCCTGCCTCTTTTAAGACGTTGATCCCGTTTGCTCGAATTGCATTATCTGACGGAACAGGCTGGTTACGTGGTTTGTTAAAATGACGTCGGAAAGCACGTCGAGTTTGCAAAACATTTTCGCCATTTTGATAATACGCTTTCATCGCGTAGCCGCGTTGTTCACCCGTCCAACGATCCATTACAACTAAATGGTAGATTGTGCAGGTGGTGAAGCGCCAGTAACCATCCCCCCCACTACTTGCCAACTTTGCCACAAGGCCACCTACAATCATCCCGTTTCATTGGCGGACCCTGTATAACTTCTGACAGGAATACACAACTTGTCGCCTAAACAACACAGGAACTGAGATACACGACCTACTTCCGCTTACTAACACCGAAAAACATCCACGCTTATCTCCCGAACTTCTTTCCCGGCTTTCAAATAGCCAAAGCCTGCGAACCTAGTTTATAATTCTCCCGTCAACCGATACTCGCATATACGCTAGATTGTCACATTTCTGCTCAGGCATTTATGCCAGCACACTTCGTCGCATCTCCTGTACACATTAGCTTCATCCTGATAGCTAATGCATCAGGATCTTCTTTCCCTGGTCTTAACAATGGATTTCCGAGAAACTATGGTTTTCGACATAATTTTGAGTATAAATTCAGGTCGAAAAACGTTGTTCGGCAGAACATCGAGGAGGACCGTCCACCACAGAACAACTCCCCACCCGGACCACAACTTGCTCGGGAAAAAATCTGAGGA
Organism: Callitettix versicolor; assembly: GCA_022606455.1. Taxonomy (NCBI): domain Eukaryota; kingdom Metazoa; phylum Arthropoda; class Insecta; order Hemiptera; family Cercopidae; genus Callitettix; species Callitettix versicolor. The sequence continues at coordinate 7,455,173 of CM040190.1, forward strand.
ATCCAGCCAAAGTTTTAAAGATTTTTTTTTGTGTTTAACGTCCGACTATTGTACACACTTGGGCTAATGCAGACGATGGGATGATTTATAACTATGAAAATGCCAAGCCCTGGCCGAGAATCGAACCCGGGTCCTCGGGAAAGAAGAACAAACTGACTTGTAACTTTCGTCTCAACATTCCAATCCGGAAGACGACAACGGTGGAAAAAATTCACGATCGGCGCCCAAGATCAAGCCTTAAAGATGTTAACATGCACCTTATAAACAGACATAAGACCTTATCGAAGGCTGATGAAATTGCTTTCGAGTTAAGGGTCAGCTTTGGAAGTACTCTTGCCGTTATCATTGATCGTCTTGGTCCAAGATTAATGGCCTTAACTAATTTGTACGGTGTATCACATGTATCAGAATTAGCGGGAGTAACTGCGGCTCGAACTCACAACATTGAGGTGTGCAGTTCAGAGACGCAGCAGACTGACTGGTGTTTTAGCACATCGACAGCCAAGACTGTATTTCTTCTAGATTTATTCAAATAAGCATTGAAGGACTGAAGAATATTGTTTTGAGAACAATGAAGTTTAAAAAGTTTTAAAACTTTAAGAGGTTTAATTTTTCACTGATAAACTTAAATATTGGTTAAGAACAAAGAAAAGAGTCTGTGAGGACTACTTAGAACTGAAACTACTCATCTGAGTAATTACAAGTCTGTTATTAAAACGTTTATTTTTTTAATAATTACGTTCTACTGAATACTTAATGAAGCGTTTAGTTTTGAAGTGCACGCTTTTCATGAAACAGTTATAAAACGCTTTTATTTAGGTTTCATTAATAAAGATAAAACAGTTAGAATTTTGCAGAAAAGAAATGAATAAAATTATGTAATTAATGCAAGTCACCAACACGCAATGGAACATGCACACGGTAGCATTCAGCTGTACGATAATTAGGCTGTACGTATTACCAATGGAGAAATATGAATTGAAAAAGGAAACATACATCATATTTATATTATCTGAGAAATATGGTTAAAAAAATAATTAAAAAAATTAAAAACGAAACGAAAACCATCGCAGAGAAGGTGTAAACCAAATGGGCTGAATAAGGAAACATGGGCCTGTTGCAATATGAAGTGAATCATAAAGAAAATATACGAGGTGTGTTCAGAAAGTAACGAGAATTTTAATTTTTTGAATAAAATATTTATTTATTCGTCTACATTGATGTTGTCGTCTTCAAAATAGTCCCCATTGGTGATTATGCACTTGTGCCAGAGCTTCTTCGAATCGTAGAAACACTTCTTGAACTCGATCTTTGAGATAGCTTTTAGTTCTTTCAGGGATGAGCTTTTAATGTCATCTACGGCTGTAAAACGACGGCCCTTTAAGGTTCTCTTTATTTTTAGAAATAGGAAAAAGTCACACGGAGCCATGTCTGGCGAATATGGAGGCTGGGGCATCGTTACATTACTGCTTTTGGCCAAAAATTCACGAACAAGCGATGAAGTGTGAGCTGGTGCATTATCGTGGTGCAAAAGCCATGAATTGTTTTTCCACAGATCCGGGCGTTTTTTTCGGATTGCTTCACGCAAACGGCGTTGAACTTGTAGGTAGTACTCCTTATTGACCGTTTCACCTGCTGGCAGGAATTCATGATGCACTATGCCATTAATATCGAAGAACACAGTGAGCATAACCTTCACTTTCGACAGCATTTTACGAGCCTTTTTCGGTCTTGGCGAGCCAGAATGCCTCCACTGGGATGATTGAGCCTTAGTTTCGACGTCATATCCGTAAATCCATGTTTCGTCACCTGTTATAATACGTTTCATTAATTCTGCATCATCGTTGACTTCATTTAGTGACTCCTGAGCAACTTTCATACGTCGCTGTATTTGTTCAAAATTTAACAATTTTGGAACGAATTTTGCTGCCACGCATTTCGTACACAAAACACTGGAAACAGTGTCATGACATGATCCAATCGATATGCCAACGTCATCAACAACCTCTTTAATTGTGATTCGGCGATTGTTCATAACCATTTCTTTCACTTTTTCCACGTTTTCATCGGTTGTTGATGTGCTGGGGCGTCCAGGGCGTTCGTCATCTTCAACGTCTTTACGGCCTTCTTGGAAACGCTTATACCACTGTAAACTCTTGCTTTACGCATAGCAGACTCACCATTGGCCTTTCTTAACATTTCACACACTTTGTTACACTCTATTCCATTTTTTACACAAAATTTTATAAAAATTCTTTGATCCATTTCTTTTAACAAACGAAAATCGCCGAGCTCATAAAACACGTCTAACCTTAGTGGCTGTCACAGACAAAGTCAACAATGAAAACATCTGAAAGTTTTATTATACTTCAAGGGCATGTATACCAACATAATAAGAAAAATTTCCAACAATCGGACTCTCCAAGCCCGCGAAATTTAAAAATTCTCGTTACTTTCTGAACACACCTCGTATTCTAAAATTAGTAATGAATATGCAACGTTCATCTGTGAGTAAGATTCACAAGCAATTGGAGCTCAAAATATCGATAATTACATTCATATTGTAACATTATGTGTCTTAACAATATGTACAGAAAACACAAATCTACAAAACAACATAATGTTTATACATTATACCTTTTTCATACTTATGTGTAAATCAAGAGATAATCTATACAGTCTATACAGTAATCAATAGGATGACAAGAATAAATTGTTATTAAATATATTTTCTTATTAAAATGATTATAGTTTTTAGCCTAAATATGTTTTAGGGGTAATCACTGCCACATTTGCAGATGACACTGCTATAATGGCCTCCAGTAATGATCCTCAGACAGCTTCTCAAACATTGCAGCATAGTTTGAAACTAGTTCAACTTTGGATGGAAAAATGGCGTATAAAAGTTAATGAAGCTAAATGTCAACATATAACCTTCACATTAAGGAAGCATACTTGTCCAGCAGTATCCCTAAATAAAAAACTGATACCGCAGACCTCAGAAGTGAAGTACCTGGGAATTCATTTGGACAGACGTCTGAATTGGCAGAAACATATTTTTACTAAGCGTAAGCAACTTGGTATTAAACTCAGAAATATGTACTGGCTGACTGGACACAAATCAAAACTTTCAACCAATAATAAAATATTACTATATAAGACAATACTGAAACCAATAAGGACGTACGGGATACAACTATGGGGTTCTACTTGCAAATCAAATATTGCAATTTTACAACGCTTCCAATCTAAGATACTACGTTTAATCTTAACAGCTGCAAAAATAATCCACAAGTAACTCAATATTCCGACCATCACAGAAGAAATTGAAACTTATAACAATAGTTACTGACATCGAATATTAGCCCATCTAAATGTTTTGACTGAAAATTTTAATAATTAGGATTATGACCTATTCTTCCCGTCTGTTGTCTATCCATTCACCTCGTAAAGGCTACCGCGGTTTCGAAACTCTAAGGCAGTCCGGAATGTAACGACGTACGAGTCGCGAGTGTAGCTTGGCCAAGCCGAATTTCATGATGAATAGTTTAAACGTTTAATTGTGCTTAGTGTTTGTGATGTAAGTTTTAATGTTTTGTTTGACTTTGTGACGACCTCGACAGAGGGATTTAACATTTTGTATAACGGCCTGAAGATGAAACGATAGTTTCGAAACCGCGGTAGCCTTTATGAGGTGAGTGGATAGACCACTGACGGGAAGAACAGGTCATAATCCTAATCACTTGAATATGTGGTCCGGTGGCTATGTTACAATAATGAAAATTTAATGATGAGATCGACAACACGAAGACTCAAGAGGAGAATACCAGCGACCTGCCTGACAATTAACAGCTGACCTAACAGATACAACATTATGTAGCAATATTTTATTGTTATTATTATTTATATAATACTCATTATTTGTATGTATCAATGGGTACTCTAGCTGCCTCGGTGGCCTAGTTGATAGCGTACTGGGCTTTCACCCCGAGGACCCGGGTTCAATTCCCGGCCAGGGCTTTGGCATTTTCATACGCTATAAATCACCCCATCGTCTACATTAGCCCAAGTGTACACAATAGTTGGTGGTTAAACATCAAAACAAAATTTGGTTGATAACAAGTATTAATTTTTTTTAACAAAAAAGATCTGTAGATCTTGATTTAAAATTTTTTAGCTACAGTGAATATCTAGAAATAATTTTAAATGACCAAATCGAAATATGTGAATTAAAATGGGAAATCAATGAAACGTATATAGGGCAAACTGAAAGTAAAATA
>CM040190.1:7464452-7466952 GCA_022606455.1 Callitettix versicolor
CCAATCAGAAACGAGCACGTTAGGTTTAATGTACACGCGTTGAACAAAGGTACGTAAATATAGGAGGGGTACGAGGTGGAGATAGAAAGTTATAAATAGGACGAGCCATAATATTGGTGACCAGTATAGAAATAGTTTTTGAAGAAGGAGATTCTCCGAAATGCGTCAACGAAAGAAGAATCGACGAAGCTAGCGAAGGCAGATTATTATACTGAATATTGTTACAATAATCCTAGCAGAAAAGAAGAAGAATATAAAAAGAATATGAACATTGTCTTATATGTATTTTTTCAGCAAAAAACCGTAAAGGTTATCATTCCTGTTTGGCGTACTGCGATGATGACTTTGTTGGTTGGGAAAAAATTGAACTAAGTAGTATTTGTATGATCGCTTGATTTTATAACATGTTATTCTTACGGACTGACTGGTATCTGTCATAAACAGCTGTCCCAAAAATCAGCTGTTTCAATGCTTTCTTTGATTACTCACAATTCCATTTCACTGCACCGTAAAGAAGAATTCATGACACATTTTTTTACCAATGTATTCAGAAAACGGCATACGAGGTGTGTTCAGAAATTAACGAGAATTTTTAAATTTCCAATTGTCACATACTTTTTTATTATGTTGGTATACATGCCCTTGAAGTATGATAAAACTTTCAGCTGTTTTCATTGTTGACTTTGTCTGTGACAGCCACTAAGATTAGACATGTTTTTATCAGCTCGGCGATTTTCGTTTGTTAAAAGAAATGGATCAAAGAATTTGTATAAAATTTTGCGTAAAAAATGGAATAAAGTGTAACAAAGTGTGTGAAATGTTAATAAAGGCCTGTGGTGAGTCTGTTATGAGTAAAGCAAGAGTTTACGAGTGGTATAAGTGTTTCCAAGAAGGCCGTGAAGGCGTTGAAGATGACGAACGCCCTGGACGCCCCAGCACATCAACAACCGATGAATACATGGAAAAAGTGAAAGAAAAGGGTATGAACAATCGCCGAATCACAAATTAGAGAGGTCGCTGATGATGTTGGCATATCGATTGGATCATGTCATGACATTGTTTCCAATGTTTTGTGTATGAAATGCGTGGCAGCAAAATTCGTTTCAAAATTGTTGAATTTTGAACAAAAACAGCGGCGAATGTAAGTTGCTCAGGAGTCACTAAATGAAGCCAACGACGATGCAGAATTACTGAAACGTATTATAACAGGTGACGAAACATGGATTTGTGGATATGACGTCGAAACTAAGGCTATCATTGCAGTGGAGGCATTCTGGCTCGCCAAGGCTGAAAAAGGCTCGACAAGTGCGGTCGAACGTGGAGGTTATGCTCACTGTGTTCTACGATACACAGTGGCATAGTGCATCATGAATTCCTGCCACCAGGTAAAACGGTTAATAAGGAGTAATACCTACAAGTTTAACGCCGTTTGCGTGAAGCAATCCGAAAAAAACTCCCGGATCTGTGGAAAAACAATTCATGGATTTTGCACTACGATAATGCACCAGCTCACACTTCATTGCTTGTTCGTGAATTTTTGGCCAAAAACAGTACTGTAACGATGCCCCAGCCTGCATATTCACCAGACATGACTTTTTCCTATTTCCAAAAATAAAGAGAACCTTAAAGGGCCGTCGTTTTACAGCCGTAGATGACATTAAAAGCGCATCGCTGAAAGAACTAAAGGCTGTCTCAAAGATCGATTTTGAGAAGTGTTTCGAGGATTGGAAGAAGCGCTGGCACAAGTGCACGGTCTCCAATGGGGACTATTTGGAAGGCGACACCATCAATGTAGTAGAATAAATAAATATTTTGTTCAAAAAATTAAAATTTTCGTTACTTTCTGAACACACTGTGTTTGCAAGAAAAAAAATTAAATTGTCAGAAGCTTGGTAATCGCGTTAAACTAGACTCGAATCTAAAATGAATAAAAAGTTTGCGATTCAACAAATCAATCGATCCGTGTTGAACGTTTTCAACTAAATAAATAAGTTAGCGCAGCGTCAGAAGAACTAACTCTATTACAATCTGTCGCGTGTAACAAGTGGGGTAATAGAATGAGGCTTCAGCTCGGCATCGAGGCGCCAGCTCTATGAATAAATGCTGTTCCCTGCTGCACTACATCAGGCGAGTAATTGTGACTTCGATATTTAGAACGACAGCGACATCCGTACTGCCATTAGACATCTAATTGTTTAATCACTTGAAGAAAGGGGGTCTTTAAATATTTATAATGACTGTGGAACAACCTGCAAACATTTGTCCAAACGGTGATTATCCTTCGGATATCAGTCCGTAAACGTTTAGTTTCGCATTATCGGTGCAACAGATTTTCTTAAAATTTCAACACTACAGGATATCGAACACTCGATTAGGTGTAGGCGTATCATTATTGTAAAAAAAGTATAGTTCGTGGAGTAAATAACGGACGAACGTCATGTCTCGCCAACGTGATACAAAGTGCATTGCCAGGCGATAGGGGAACATCGTAACACCGCAT
>CM040190.1:7471952-7489452 GCA_022606455.1 Callitettix versicolor
CAGTTAGACTAACGAGGCAGATGAAATTGTGCAGTCTCGAACCTACGTCCTTGAGGTGCAAGTAGTCTTAGCCACTTTCTAATTGTAAATCCGTCTTGACTTAATTCTTCATGCCAGTTAGACTAACGAGGCAGATGAGATTGTGCAGTCTCGAACCTACGTCCTTGAGGTGCAAGTAGACTTAGCCACTTTCTAATTGTAAATCCGTCTGGACTTAATTCTTCATGCCAGTTAGACTAACGAGGCAGATGAGATTGTGCAGTCTCGAACCTACGTCCTTGAGGTGCAAGTAGACTTAGCCACTTTCTAATTGTAAATCCGTCTTGACTTAATTCTTCATGCCAGTTAGACTAACGAGGCAGATGAAATTGTGCAGTCTCGAACCTACGTCCTTGAGGTGCAAGTAGTCTTAGCCACTTTCTAATTGTAAATCCGTCTGGACTTAATTCTTCATGCCAGTTAGACTAACGAGGCAGATGAGATTGTGCAGTCTCGAACCTACGTCCTTGAGGTGCAAGTAGACTTAGCCACTTTCTAATTGTAAATCCGTCTTGACTTAGTTCTTCATGCCAGTTAGACTAACGAGGCAGATGAAATTGTGCAGTCTCGAACCTACGTCCTTGAGGTGCAAGTAGACTTAGCCACTTTCTAATTGTAAATCCGTCTTGACTTAATTCTTCATGACAGTTAGACTAACGAGGCAGATGAGATTGTGCAGTCTCGAACCTCTTGACGTCCTTGAGGTGCAAGTAGACTTAGTAGCTTAGCACTTTCTAATTGTAAATCCGTCTTGACTTAATTCTTCATGACAGTTAGACTAACGAGGCAGATGAGATTGTGCAGTCTCGAACCTACGTCCTTGAGGTGCAAGTAGACTTTCTAATTGTAAACCACTTTCTAATTGTAAACGTCTTGACTTAATTCTTCATGAAGTTAGACTAACGAGGCAGATGAGATTGTGCAGTCTCGAACCTACGTCCTTGAGGTGCAAGTAGACTTAGCCACTTTCTAATTGTAAATCCGTCTTGACTTAATTCTTCATGCCAGTCAGACTAACGAGGCAGATGAAATTGTGCAGTCTCGAACCTACGTCCTTGAGGTGCAAGTAGACTTAGCCACTTTCTAATTGTAAATCCGTCTTGACTTAATTCTTCATGCCAGTCAGACTAACGAGGCAGATGAAATTGTGCAGTCTCGAACCTACGTCCTTGAGGTGCAAGTAGACTTAGCCACCACGGACACGTAAGCCCTTGCACTATTATCTATCAGACCTACGCATTGTCCTGGGATACACATTACTCGGCAGTTTGTAAAGGTAAAATTACGTTTGATAACACATTACAGGCCTTGTATGTGGCAGTCTGACCAGCTTTTTACATTTAGTATGTTCTTGGTTTTGTTTTTGTTTGCCAGAGTGCTGCAAAGATAGTTAATGTCAGAACAACACGGAAAGTAGAACGCTGACCACATTCCCACACACAAGACTTTAAAAACATAATTTTATCTTTACAAATAGCCGAATAAGCTGTATCATTACTTAACATCATGCTTACGGGGAACAGTTTCAATATGGCCGACGGGCTTTGTACTCAATGGATCTGATATTTTTTTACGATCACCAAACGTTCCTTTTAGTTCCTACGCCGTATAGGGCAAGGACCGACGTATCAGAATTCTCCCGCGGGACTACAAACAGTTATTTATTCGGTAGAATTTAGGCTTCATTTTTCGTATTGACAGAGAGAAGCAAGTCCTCGGCTTCCACTAGACCTTTCGACATTCGGTTTGTATGTTTGTTTGTTACGCAGTTTTGACCGAAAGCATTGACCGAATATTTTGAAGGTAATCCGTATAAAGCGCGAACGACGTATGTTTTTTTATTACAACTAAGTCACATGACTTACCAAGTAATATTTCATTCACTAGAGTCAAGTACAAGTATGTCCAAGATCCGACCCATCAGCCAGACCCCCACTTCACTAACACATCAAACCACAAGGCTTAGTCCTTTTCAATCTGCGCTGATCCTGACTGGTCCTTAGGAGCGGCAGTACTTCCACATTAGAATGTGTCGCCAGTCTCTTTTTATGTTTCGTTGCATGTAATTTTATTTCTTCTACAACGGTAGGAACTCCCAAGTCCCGACGAATATCGTCATTTCGTGCATACCACGGAGCATTGCAGATACTTCGCAGTACTTTGTTTTGAAACGTTTGGATCATCGCATTTGTTTTCTTGGTACAACCCCACAGTTGGATACCATATATCCACACAGGCTTTAGAACTTGCTTATATATCAGCAGCTTGTATTGCAGAGAGTTATGAATGCCTTCCCAACAGCCGCTGCATCTTCTTGAATTTAATGTTCAGCTCCTGCCTTTTTTTTGACGTGTTCTTTCCACCTAAGTTTTGCATCCAAATTTATTCCAAAATATTTAGCTGAATTCGCATATGGAATTCTTTGTGAGTTGATAGTGGCTGCCACTGGAACAACTTTACGATTTGTAAAGTTGACATGCACTGATTTACTCTCATTCAGTTCGATCCTCCATTTCTCTGTCCACTTGGTGATCTTATTAACAGAATTTTTTAACTTGTTAGTTGCTTCTTCCACATGCGGCGGTGTTGCGAACGACGTATGCGTGTGGTTTTTCCCCATTCACTTCCGTTTCAAAATGGCGGCCTCCGATTCAACGGTTGCTGGATATTCAGTAACGTATCTCCTAATGTTACGGTTACCGAACAAATTGACGGAAAAGTTACGAGTGTGTCGTACAGGAGCAGTGGCCAGACGTTATTTAAGAACAACCTACAATGCAAGGTCTGCTGTTCTTTGAAGGCTATTATCGCCTCCCTAAATGATGTAAGTGTGAGTGTAAAGTGTTAAAGTCGTAAGTGTAGCATTGTAAGTGTAAGTGTGTGTTAGACTCGGGTACCGAGAGGGACGTCTAAATCCTCTCAATAGGTACAGCTAGTCTGCACCTCCCTGCGGACTACCGTTTGGCACTTAGTTTGTGTGTTTGTTTGGCCAAACGCATTGATCAATTGTTTTGAAACTATGTAAACAGATATCTCACGTAAAGCTTAAAAGACTTTTCACTTACATTTCAAGATGGCGGTATCTAAGTTAACGATGACGAGTGGCTGGCTGTTTACTGTTGTACTAGCTGACCGGCTCGTCCTATCACGAATTTTGACTTCATCGCCGAAAAACCACAAACTGTCGGATAAAGTTGGTGCAGTAACATATTACCGTTACCGGTTACATTGGCAGAATTGTTGGGTGGCGTCAGAACGTTCTCTGTAACGGTGGCCAGGCAGTTAATTAAGAATACAGCGAGGTCCACTGTTCTTTGAACTAGTATCAAATTAATTTGATTAATTTTCGTTGCAAAGGGTTCTTCTTGTTGTAACTCTATATCACGCTACAGTGCGCTTTGCATATTTTCAAAAAAAAGTTGGAAATTATATTCCATTACGTCAGCGTAAGACTTAATGTTTTTTGGTGCCGCGATTACAATATAGTCTTAATGCAAGGCTGTATTTTTGTAAATTTAACTATCTGAACAGGGGCAAACATTTACCAACTGAAACGTTTTCAAATTAATGGTTTTTTCAGGGTAAAATTTCGTTTCAACGTCAGATTTGTCTTGTAACGCTCTGTATATTCGGATTCGACCCGAATTAGTAGCAGAACTAGCAATATGCCATTACAAGGTTGGTCGGAAAAAGCTGGCGTAAAATAAGTTTTACTTCGAAGAATATATATATATATATATACAAAAATAAATAAATAAAAGTGGGGATGCAGACTAGCTGCACCTATTGAGAGGATTTAAACGTCCCTCGCGGTACCCGAGTCTAACAAACACTTGCACTTACAACACTGCACTTACGACTTTAACACTTTACACTCACACTTACATTTTATGAGGCGATAATAACCTCAGTGTGTTTTTTGCCTTAAAATAACAAAAAAAAAAATGATTTCTGTAATTATTGTTTTTGTGTTATTTGACTGTATATTTTGAAATTTTAAAATTATTGTGATACAATTTCTGGGCGCCATTATTAAAAAGGCACTTTCTTAAAAGTATAATAAACTTTACGGTCCGCCATGTTCCCATTTTCCACAGAAGGAAATGACGTCGGGCTCAAATTTCAGTCTATGAAAGCCAGCAATAGCGTTTGCACAAATTATATCTTAACTTCGTTAATTTTTATCGGATTTAAAAAAAATAAAGCTTCATTTTGTTCATAATAGGATGAGAAATATTGTATCTAATCAAAGTAGTTTTCATAAAATACAAGATTAAAACTTTATTCACAATTTTAAAAAAATTAGTAACCGCTTTTTTGAAAACTTCAAGATATAATTTAGATAATTTTAAACAGTTGTCGATGCAGATACGTGTATGTGTGCCAAATACCATGAAGCCACGTCGAACCGTTCTTAAGATACAAATTAATTGTTTATTATAGAAAACAAAATGGCGGCCAGACAGAAATCGAAGCGTTTTTGGACCTATGTTTATGGGAAATTTTCGTCTAATTTTCATGTGGAGAATCACGCCCTATCTTCTTGGAACCTTTTTTTCTAAACACTCTTTATATATATATATATATATATATATATATATATATATATATTTTTTTTTTTTTTTTTTTCCGGCGAAAAACCGTTCAGGTTATCATCATGTTATATATATATATATATATATATATATATATATATATATATATATATTATTTATATACACACACACACATATATATATATATATATATATATATATATATATTACTACTGCTGTGCAATTCTGACAGCAAAATAATTATATATTTTATGGAATCAAGACCCGTATGCTTTCTCAAAAATGACCCTTTTTTAGACACTTTCTATTAGAAAACGAGCATTTGAAGCAGTTGTATGACGTTAAGATCCAGACCCGGACTCTTGAGCGTCTCTCCTGACAAATAAAATGGCGGTCAGACAGGAAACGAAGCGTTTTTGGACCTATGTTAATGGAAAATTTTCGTCTAATTTTCATGTGGAGAATCACGCCCTGTCTTCTTGGAACCTTTTTTCTAAACACTCTTTATATATATATATATATAAATATACACTGTATATTATTTATGTACACACACACACACACACACATATATATATATATATATATATATATATATATATATATATATATATATATATATATATATTACTACTGCTGTGCAATTCTGACAGCAAAATCATTACATATTTTATGGAACCAAGACCCGTATGCTTTCTAAAAAATGACCCTTTATTAGACACTTTCTATTAGAAAACGAGCATTTGAAGCAGTTGAATGACGTTAAGACCCAGACCCGAGACCCTTAAGCGTCTCTCCCTGACCTCTTTTCTTTGGAAAGGTCGTTAACATTTTTGCAAACGTGTATGTTTTGTAAAATGTACGAATGTTTTCAAAGTATAAAATGTTAATATACGCGAATTTTAATACTGATTCTGTTAGTAAAATGGGATTTCGAAAAAGTGTAAAACTAGAAGTCATCCCGGCCACCGCACTGAGGCGCTCGCAATCTTGTCCGCCAATTTAACCGGCAGCCGTACCGCTTCGGAAAATTATATTTAACCAGCTTAACTGGAATTTTTCCCATTCCCCGTGACAACAAGACAAGAAGTTCAGCCAGTATTACGGTAAAATGTAACAAAGTGTAAACAATTACAGTCGTCAACGTTAAATTAAATGTAGCCATTTTGAAACGGAAGTTACTGGAAAGAAGTCTTACACATATGTAGTTCGCGTTTTATAGAAGCTACAGGGTCCACCAGTGAAACGGGATGATTAAATAAAGTAATTGGTTGTTGAAAAAAAACTTTTTAAATATTTTTTAGTAAATAATTGAAATTACAAGAATAGCCATTATGGGTACAATACGAAAAAATATTATTTTCTGAACACTACGTCTACCAAATGTCCTCCATTGCAGTTAAGGCATTCCTGGAGCCTGGCTTGGAAGTTTTGCACGACCTCTCGCAGCATGTTGACAGGTATTGCCGCAATCTGGTCTACAATTCGTTGTTTGAGGGCTTGAATGGTTGTGGGTGGATCTGCTTGAAACACTTTTGTTTTTAGGTTTTCTTATTCCACTGTGAAGGGCATGTTGTTTGGCTGATCGGCGAGGACTTCTAACCATAGCCTGTAGAACAGCTGCGATGTGTTCAGGTGTTCGAACAGTTTTTACACTCCTGCCTCTTTTTTAAGACGTTGATCCCGTTTGCTCGAATTGCATTATCTGACGGAACAGCCTGGTTACGTGGTTTGTTAAAATGACGTCGGAAATCACGTCGAGTTTGCAAAACATTTTCGCCATTTTGATAATACGCTTTCATCGCGTAGCCGCGTTGTTCAACCGTCCAACGATCCATTGCAACTAAATGGTAGATTGTGCAGGTGGTGACGCGCCAGTAACCATCCCCCCACTACTTGCCAACTTTGCCACAGGACCACCTACAACCATCCCGTTTCATTGGCGGACCCTGTATAACTTCTGACAGGAATACACAACTTGTCGCCTAAACAACACAGGAACTGAGATACACGACCTACTTCCGCTTACTAACACCGAAAAACATCCACGCTTATCTCCCGAACTTCTTTCCCGTCTTTCAAACAGGCTACGCCTGCGAACCTAGTTTACAATTCGTACCAGATTTCACAACAATCGGTCGATACGTTTGGTTAAAACTGCGTAAAAACATACACAAACCGAATACCAAACGGTCGCGTTGAAACTGATACCTCACTTTGCTCGGTTAATTAAGAAAACATCATGATATGTCAGCGAGACAGCTGTGTGCTTCTGTTATTCTTATTTATTCTGACGCACAAATAAAAACCTGTTCTAATTCAGGAGGAGTTCAGTGCCACCGCAAAACGTAATTTTGTTCTAGCAAAAAGAATACATTAAAATATGAATATAAACAATGTGTTTGAATTTTATTAAAATTTTCCCTTTTCGTTTAATAAAATTTATTAAACGCAAATGTTGTAACGAAAAAAAACGGCGGTTTAAAAATACGCTTGGTTAAACTTGGAGTTATGTAAAACCGCTTTTCCTCAACTCCGTTCATATTTACATATCCGTGATGCAGGAGACGAAATTGTAACGTGCAGCCGTTTAAAATGTGCTTTTAAAGGTGCCATTACGGTAACACCCAGACCCAAGTCCTTTAAATGTCCGTACATTCTGATCTGTAGATCTATTTTTGTCAGCGCATTCAACGTCGACACAATTTCAACGAATTAAAGTCCTTTTATGTGAATTTATTGACTTCGTCACTGGATACGATCAACCGGACTGTGTGTTAATGGCGCGTCGGTCTACGTCAGCTCCAAGCCAGCCCCAACTTTCTATAGTTATTCACCCGCTTCTGTATTAGACCACTTTTTTGCGTAATTCGAAGGTTATAATAGGTAAACCCATTGTTTGCTTAATCAGTTTGATCTTAGATTTGGAGCGAGAACCACCTCGAAGATACCGAATACGATTTTGGTGAAAGGACGGAACACTGGTTTTTTTTCTAGGGCATCAGTTATGTCGAACGTTTTTCAATAGAGTGCACCGGTTTTCAATGTATTTCAAATATTCCCATTCGTAAAAGAATACGTAGGCTATTATTATACAACCATCCCTCAATGAATGATCTAGAAGTCAAATAATCGACGATCATTTAGAATTTGGGCATGATTTTTATTAAATACAGTGCAATAATAATATGGGAACACATTCTCATATATATATATATATATATATATATATATATATATATATATATATATATATATATATATATATATATATATGACTAGCTGCACCTATTGAGAGGATTTAGACGTCCCTCGAGGTACCCGAGTCTAACACTCACTTACACTTACAACACTACACTTACGACTTTGCACTTTACACTCACAGTTATATTTAGGGAAGCGATAATAGTCTCAATGTGCTTTTCGCCTTAAAATAACAAATATATATATATATATATATATATATATATATATATATAAGTTATAGTATGATTTCGAGGATGTCGCTTTTTAAAAAAACAACTTTTTATTAATTACAATAAAATTTTAATATGCACTTAAAATTTATTATAATTATTTAAATTCGTCTCATATGCATTGAGATGCGAACTGAGTGAGACCTCGATTCACACTGAGCTCCTGCTCTTTCTTCTCTAGGTACATGAAAATGCTTACTGTGCTAAAAGCTAAACTGTCAGCATTAAATATAGCTAAGTCTAACACTAAATCTAGCAAAGTTTACAATAATTGTCTATATAACTCCTCCATCCCTAAACAAAACTTCCTGGGGTGGTTGAATAGCAACTTCCCTCGAAGTTCTTCCAATTAGCTTCTTAGACGCCAAGTATAGTAGTCCTCCAATAAGGTGATAGTCCAAACACTGATGTGCTGTGTGATGGGTGAATTCCGATCAATTCTGGAGACAGTATCTAGGTTGATCCTGTCGTGTTCTAGCTTCTTTATTATTGTAAAGAACAGTATTATTGTTGAGCTTTATTACCCCTTAAGGATTGATAACTCAAAGTCAAATTGTAAATGCGATATTACAGAATGAGCAAAAGTATTTGGAATTAACTCCATTGTTACAATTGATACTTAACTGTTACTTAATTGTTACTCTACTGTTACAATGGTTACTTAATCCAAAGACTACAGAACTAAATACTAACAAGTATTTTACATTTGGTGTAATTGTTACAAATTCTGATCATACTTAGTTGGCAATGAATATATTTTCGCTTAATTT
The DNA here is from genome assembly GCA_022606455.1 of Callitettix versicolor. Classification (NCBI taxonomy): domain Eukaryota; kingdom Metazoa; phylum Arthropoda; class Insecta; order Hemiptera; family Cercopidae; genus Callitettix; species Callitettix versicolor. Next base: position 7,480,794 of record CM040190.1, read on the forward strand.
GTTCATAAGTCTCTTGTATATCACGTTGATTAATTTTGCTTACGTGATAATTTTCTATTATTTCCTGAATTTCATCTTCTCTAGTCACATCTAACAACTTAGTGTTACATTTAACTAACCAAAGTTTGATTTTTTGAAATTTTTGTTATACAAGTCACAAATTTTTCATAAAATTTGAAAGGTGATTCCCGTTTTCTTGCTTTAATTCTGCCATTTCAAGATTCAAAGTAAAACAATCCTTCTTATCAAAATAACTAGTCAGCAAAATTATTTTTACATCTGCCCAAGCATAAGTATTAGAATTAACTACCATTTCAAGAGCTTGCCCCTTTAATTTTGATAATATGGACGATAACAAATATTAATTTTGGAAATCTTCTAAGTTATCAGCTACAAAGAATTTATTGACCATTTTATCACATATTGTGATGAATCTATTAAGCATGGTTGGTTCTCCGCTAAACTCTGGAATCATGTCCAGGTATTCTTTCTTCAGTGTTGGGATAGACATTGTAATATTTAGTTATTACTACACACAAAAATAAATCAAAATTAAAATTAAAAATCAAATTATAAAATATAATACTTATAAAATAATGCTACAAATTATTTATGATAACCTATGTTTGGTTTATCTTTAAAAATATTCAATTGATTCAATTAACAAATTGATCTTTGATATTTAATTATTTTGTTTGTTAATTATTTAATAAAATTGATGTAACATACATTCGTAGGTATATAGTATACAAAACTATTTTGTGGGATCTACTTACAATAAGATCCAAAATACTTTGCTCATTTTACGCGCACTTGCCACGAAAAATTCGCACAAACACTTCACTTCACTTCGGATGTAGATGTTCACTCTACGGTTGCAAATATTCACTTTGTTGTTTATTGTGTTCAATTTAATAATATACACTTATTAAATTGAACGGTTGGTCTTTGTTCGACACTTCGGTTAACAGTTGAAACTGAAGAAAAATTATATGCACTAATTTTCCCGAAGTGTCCTACCGACTGCGCCAGTTATGGTATGGTTTCGAGGATGTCGCTTTTTAAAAAAACAACTTTTTATTAATTACAATAAGACTTTAATATTCACTTAAAACTTATTATAATTATTTAAGTTCGTCTCATATGCATTGAGATGCGAACTGAGTGAGACCTCGATTCACACTGAGCTCCTGCTCTTTCTTCTTTAGGTACATGAAAATGCTTACTGTGCTAAAAGCTAAACTGTCAGCATTAAATATAGCTAAGTCTAACACTAAATCTAGCAAAGTTTGCAATAATTGTCTATATAACTTATATATATATATATATATATATATATATATATATATATATATATATATAAAGCCGCCTCGGTGGCCTAGTTGATAGCGTACTGGGCTTTCACCCTGAGGACCCGGGTTCGATTCCCGACCAGGACTTGGCATTTTCATACGCTATAAATAATCCCATCGTCTGTATTAGCCCAAGTGTGCACAATAGTCGGACGTTAAAGACAAAAAAAAAGAATGTATATATATATATATATATATATATATATATATATATATATATATATATATATATATATACACACACAACAACGTGTTCCTAATTTTGGTTCGAATTAACTCACCTTAATATTAATTTTACCGAATTAATTTAATTTGATCAAAAGTCGAACCTAGTAGCCAACAATATCGTTACCACGCAATATCCGTTAAGTCATTTAAAATTGCAGCCTACCAAATCTTAAAAAAGTCATACGTTTTTAATTTTACACCGTTACTGAAAATATCATTTCACGTCGTAATAAGCTTGAAATCTGCATAAATTATTATTTTATAAAATGAATCTGACATCGGTAAACGAGTATTTTCTGAACTGTAATGAAATTTATAATTTTTTTTTTTTTTTTTTTTTTTGGGAGCCTGACCCAGGTGGCGAATAGAGGAAAGCTCTAGGCGGCGAGTAGGTGCGAAATAAAATACCACCCGCGGACCAACAGGTGGGTTGGAGGACAGTCCTAGCTGTAGAGAAAACAACTCATTTAGAAGAAGGATACTCCGACATCAAACCCTGGATCTCCTTGTCGGGGGTTGAGGCATTGTCCTCTCAAGCAAAAGAAACGGACAAAGATTTTAGGTACTTGGAATATTCAAGGACTCTCTGGAAAGATAAACGAGGTGATGGAAGGGTTGAAACAATAAGAAAGGGACAGTATCAGAGGATATAGAGCTATAGTGGAGTACCGAAGGATAAAAGGGCACAACAAGGGGTGTCCTTTATACGTAAAAATCTAAAAAGGTATACATCTCATTGGGAAACCATAAACGATAAAAATTAATATATCAATATTTGGGTTTAGAATTACTATCTTGGGAGTATGTACAATTACGACAAAGATCTATTACAGAAAAACGATAAATTTGTCGAGCAATTAAATAACGAAAATACACAAAAATATGGGGGATATGAACAGTAGAGTAGAAAGAACAGATAGTAACCCGATAATTGGAAGACACAGAGAAGAAGTAGTTAATAATAATACAGCCACGCTAACAGAAGTATGTGGACAAAACCATTTATGTGTCTTGAATAGGATTTACCCGCGTAAAGATATTCACAAATGCACAAGGACACAGAAGCCAAAGAACTGAAATCGGTAATAGACTATTGTATAATAAAACAGATAACACAAATGAAAGTTCATTCGTATCAAGGAGCCACGTGTGGATCAGATCATCTGTTAAAATGAGAATAATCTTTCCTGGAACAGCAAGAGACAGCAACCAACATCCGATGATAAGGAAACATGATCAAGGTCAGAAATAAGAAAAACTTAAGCAGTTCAGTCAATGACAGGGTAAAAGAATTACACAAGCAACAGTTAGACATTGAGCCATATGAATAAAACCAAAGGGAATACTTCAAGTAAAAGGTTTTGTTTCAAATAAATTGAAGAAAAAGCATTTCCTTCATTCCATACGAATAACGATTACGAACAAATCTTTCAGTCTGGAATTAAAAGGATCAAGAAAAGAAGCATTTGTTTTTACTCTAAAGCTAAAGGTTTCGATTGACATTTTTATTCATATAAGTTGAATATGTTTCAGAATTTGTGACTTAAAGCTTTTTTTATTCATTTGGCTCACTATGTTTGAAGCGCACAATGGAGAAATGTGCACTACGATCATATTAAAAACGCGATACAAAAGGCAGCCAAGGAAGTATTATGATACTGTGAAATACTATTCAGGGAGAAGCCTTATAAAGAAACGGAAGACGTTATAAAAGATAAGAAACAGAATTATCTTAGGTTCCTAAACATAACACAATCGCCGATAAAATTATATACAAAGAAACACGGAGCTTAGTTCGTAAAAAGATCATTCGAAGAAAAAATAACTCGTGGGAGAAGAATTGTGACAGGCTGAACACATACCTGGGCGGAAGACAAAGCTCATAAAAAGATCATTTGAAAAAATAACTCGTGGGAGAAGAATTGTGACATGCTGAACACAAACCTGGGCGGAAGACAAAGCTCATAAAAAGATCATTTGAAAAAATAACTCGTGGGAGAAGAATTGTGACATGCTGAACACAAACCTGGGCGGAAGACAAAGCTCATAAAAAGATCATTTGAAAATATAACTCGTGGGAGAAGAATTGTGACATGCTGAACACAAACCTGGGCGGAAGACAAAGCTCATAAAAAGATCATTTGAAAATATAACTCGTGGGAGAAGAATTGTGACAGGCTGAACACATACCTGGGAGGAAGACAAAGCTCATAAAAAGATCACTCGAAAAAATAACTCGTGGGAGAAGAATTGTGACAGGCTGAACACATACCTGGGAGGAAGACGAAGCTCATAAAAAGATCACTCGAAAAAATAACTCGTGGGAGAAGAATTGTGTCAAGCTGAACACATACCTGGGAGGAAGACAAAGCTCAGAAATAGAAAATTTTAAAAAAGAATAAGACGGAAGACGAAAAAAGATTTTCTATCACTGAAGAAAAATGGAACGAGTATTACAGTAAATTACTGAACGAGAACAGGGGAAAATTTTAAACAAACCGTATACAATGTGTTTAAAAATATACACATCATTGACTAACCGCTGCCTAAATAAACAACACAGAATACAGAGTGGATGCATGGCAGTCTACATAGAACAAACGGGAAGAAAATTTAGAACTAGGTTTAAAGAACATGTAAGATACATTCAAATACGGCAAAAATGATTCAAATTATGCGTCACATTTAATAAAGGAGGGACACATAACTCGAGAAATAGAAAATTCCAAGAAAGTACTACATATGGCAGAAAAAGGAAGGCGTATGAACATTTTAGAGAACTTGGAAATTTTTAAATCTAAATTAAAGGGATAAAATATAATAAATGAACAGATATCGTCGCAAGCAGATATTACGTGTAAAAATCTAAAAATTTTCAAAAATTAACAGGAGGGACGACCGTTGAAGAGAAAGTCTGAAAGGAGCCAATCAAAAGCGAGCGAAAAAGTATGATTTTGAAGAGTCAATCAGAAGCGAACACGTCAGGTTTGATGTACACGTGTTGAATAGAGGAGGGGTACGAGGAGGAGCTAGAAAATTAAAAATAGGACGGGCCATAATATTGGTGACCAGTATAGATATAGTTTTTGAAGATAGAGGTTCTCCGAAACGCGTCAACAAAAGTAGAATTGACGAAGCTAGGGAAGACAGAACAGTATACTCAACATAGTGACAATAATCCTAGCAGAAAAGAAGAAGAATATAAAAAGAAGTATGTAAAAAGCTTGAGAATGTACAAGTACCTGGTCCTGGAGAACTTGTAAGTAGAACAGAAAAATTGTTTAAGCACCTCACGGCAACAGAAGAAAGGAAAATCCCAAAAGAATGGAGTACAATAATAACAACAATACACAAAAAAGGAAGTAGAACTGAATGTGATTAGTTTACTTCTAAAACTAAACTTTTAGTTTGACTAAACTTAGTTTAGTTCAAAATAAAAGTTTGATTAGTAGACTATATGGAAAAGTTATAAAAGCTAGAATAGAACATGAATATAAGGATGTGGAAGTTGAAGAACAAGCAGGATCTCGAGTGAGATCGACTACAGATCACTTGTTCTGTATAACACAAATAATTGAGAAGAAGATATCTGTAAATAAAGAAGAGGCCTTTATGTAGACCTTGAAAAAGCGTGCAACAGTGTACCGCACAATAAGATCTGGATGGCGTTAGAGAAGACAACTTTAACAAGGGCAGCCAAAACATTGTACAAAAATATAACAGCAAAAGTAAAAGTAGGATATAAAATGTTACTAAGGGATTTAAACATTGTTTAAAATCTACCATGCTTGCACAACTGGAAACGCAAAGGTGAATTTTTTTTTTTTTGGTATTTAACGTCCGACTATTGTGCATACTTGGGCTGATGCAGACGGTGGGATGATTTATAGCGTATGAAAATGCCAAACCCTGGTCGGGAATCGAACCCGGGGTCCTCGACGTGAAAGCCCAGTACGGTATCAACTAGGCCACCGAGGCGGCTACCTCCAAGAGGGACGTATATAGTATATACTGTACTTTTAATAATGAAAAAGTAAAAATTAAAGTCGGAGTGCTTTGCGTGATCCAACAGGGTCTATACGAAAATAATAATAATAATAATAATAATAATAATAATAATAATAATAATAATAATAATAAAATAATAATATTTATGGCCATATTAGTAGGATGAACAGCAGTAGACTTACTAGGCGGATCTTTGCTTTCTTCAGAGATCGGAAAACGAAGAGTAATTGGTTCAGGCGGGTCCAGGAAGACTTAACTGAGCTGGCGATATCAGATGAGATGATTGACGATGTACTTAAACTGCGAAAACTTTTACATAATGAAAACCTAAGGTTCCAAGAAAAACCAACATCTAAAAGGGGCGGGGCAGTCTCGGATGAAAGAAGGAAGGCAGCCTCGGATAGAATGAAGCAGTATTGGATACAGCGGAGGGCAGCTAACGCACATCAAAGTAATTGATTTGGCGTACCCCAAAGTGGGTGATCCGGATGAAAGAAGAAAATAATAATAATATATATATTGTGTGTGTGTGTGTGTGTGTGTGTGTGTGTGTGTGTGTGTGTGTGTGTGTGTGTGTGTGTGTGTGTGTGTGTGTGTGTGTGTAATATAAATTGCGGTTTGAACAGCTGATTTTGCACCACAGTTGTTATTTCCATAACATTATAAACCATTATAAACAGATAAAGCATTACTAACTGAATTTTATTGTTAGTATTGAAACAGTCATGCATTCGGAAAACAACTAAGTGATTATTAGCAAATTTCCATTACGTAATGAGCTATCTGAGTGACAATGATGGTAATACTCAAACCTGCCAACTTGAAATGGTCGCCATCTGAGACTGCCGAACGAATTTCACTCGTTATCAACTTTTCAAAGCTTTACTTCAAGTGTCGAAATTGATTTTTATACAAAGTTTGATTCAATTTTTTTGTGTTTAACGTCCGACTATTGTGCACACTTGGGATAATGCAGACGATGGGGTGATTTATAGCGTATGAAAATGCCAAGCTCTGACCGGGAATCGAACCCGGGGTCCTCGGGATGAAAGCCCAGTACGCTATCAACTAGGCCACCGAGGCGGCTAGTGTGAAATAATGTGTATATCATTAAACGACAACACCTTATAAACCCTCTGCTTTGAAGATGACAAAATAGGTAATTTATAAGACATGAGGAGAAAATTAATACAGGAATGTTATATTTGGTGACTTGTGGTTAACATAAAGAAAACGGAGTACATGCGCATTGGATGGCAGAACATGAATCTTCTATTGGAACACAACAATAAATTCTGTCAAGGAATGTACAACATAAAGGTTTGGGAAAGACATTTACTAGCGATAGACTCTTGGACACAGCGATAAAAGAACGAAACACCTTGGAAGAATTTTTTTTGTTATTTTAAGGCGAAAAGCACATTGAGACAAATATAGCCTCCCTAAATGTAAGTGTGAGTGTAAAGTGTGAAAGTAGTAAGTGTAGTGTTTGTTAGACTCGGGTACCACGAGGGACGTCTAAATCCTCTCAATAGGTGCAGCCAGTCTGCACCCCCTATGCAGGGCCTTAAGAAAGACAGCAATATTTTTTTTGTGTTTAACGTCCGACTATTGTGCACACTTGGGCTAATGCAGACGATGGGATGATTTATAGCGTATGAAAATGCCAAGCCCTGGCCGGAAATCGAACCCGGGTCCTCGGGGTGAAAGCCCAGTACGCTATCAACTAGGCCACCGAGGCGGCTTCCCTCCCTCTGTAACTAACTGAATTACAAACGGAATAAAAAGTAAATTATGCAAAAAACATTGCTCGCACTTCCTGTTGAAACTCGTTAAGTGTTTGTTTCGAAAACTGCCAACGGAGAAACAATAGCATTTTTTGTTGTTGTAATAAATAACGTGTTTCTTAAAAGTAAATTTAACGCAAATTTGAGTTTTGCTTCTTCGTATAAGATTAAAATAATGTATTAAATTTGAGGTATTATCAAATTTACGTTGAAAATGAGCATTGATACGGTCATCATGGTAAGGCCCGCACCCATAATCTTGAAACTGAAATGAGCGTCGATTGTGACCGCTATATCACCTTTTTGAGAGTCGTTAAAATTTATATAATATATATATATATATATTATATAAATTTATATACACAATATATATATATATATGTGTGTGTGTGTGTGTGAGCGCGCGCCAACTTACTTTTAAGTGTTAAGAGAACGTTTAGTAACAGAATTCACAAGAATAAAAAATTAGATGTGTTTTTTTTTTTTTTTTTTGTTAACATCCAACTATTGTACACACTTGGGCTAATGCAGACGATGGGATGGTTTATAGCGTATGAAAATGCCAAGCCCTGGCCGGGAATCGAACCGAGGCGGCCAAGAGAGCAATAAGGATACAGAGCAATAAGGATACTGAACAGCATCATATGGGATTAACATATATTAAAAATAAATACATAGAGAATATAACACAATTATAAAAACGTATAATCTCATATGGAGCGGTGTATAGACACTGAAACAAAAAGAAAACTGTCCTGAAGCTACAGAAGTAGACTATTGGTGAAGAGTCACGGGTTAATCCGAACGGGAATAGAAAAAAATATAAGAATCAGTGAAATCATGGGTGTGAAGCACACCGCTGTAGGCGACATCAGCACAAAACTTCGATGGTTTGGTCATGTCCAAAGAACGGACGAAAATCGACTTCCCAAACAGATTTTTAGTTGGAGAGAAGAAATTGATAGGGAAGAGAGAGAAAAGGGGATTGGATCAAGGTGGATGCTAGGGAAAATGTAAGCTAGGAATAGGAAGACGTCTGAGAACATTTTAAACCGAAAAGAAGAAGGAAAATTTTTAATGCAAATTTATTTAGGTTTTAACGTGAAAAGTGTAAGAAAATACTGATTTCCTTTTTAAAAAAATTGCTTCCATTTCGTCCAGTGCCTAACTGAAGTGCCTGTCGAGCTGTCAACAAGAATATACGCGTGATAATAACTGTCAATGTTTTTAATCGGGGCTATTAAAGCGTTTGCAATAAATACCAACGTTCACACTTGTCTCGTA
>CM040190.1:7494452-7576952 GCA_022606455.1 Callitettix versicolor
TTATAGCGGTAATAAGGGTCTATCTAATTTGTGAATTGCAAAGAAGAACAGTTGTGCTGGCGCCATTTTCTTACTGTAATTCTTTTTATTAATTATAACTGGGAATGTTTTGTGAAATGAGAATACCGTTTTCTTGGCTGAACTAATATTAAATCCTTTCCTTATCTTTTTGTATGGATTGTATGGTTAATTTCTATTGGGAAATAGGTTATGCATATTATGAACGAATTTAAACATCGGTTTTCAAAGAATATAATCTTATATATATATATATATATATATATATATATATATATATATGTGTGTGTGTGTGTGTGTGTGTGTGTGTGTGTGTGTGTGTGTGTGTGTGTGTGTGTGTGTGTGAGCGCGCGCTCATGCTTGCATGTCTTTATTCCTTCACAGATGAAAAAATGTTTACCACAGTGAAAACTGGTGTACATCCATTATATCTTCGAAATGGATTGAGTTTTTTTTCTTTTTTTTGTGTTTAACGTCCGACTATTGTGCACACTTGGGCTAATGCAGACGATGGGATGATTTATAGCGTATGAAAATGCCAAGCCCTGGCCGGGAATCGAACCCTGGTCCTCGGGGTGAAAGCCTAGTACGCTATAAACTAGGCCACCGAGGCGGCCCTTAAGCTCTTAGAAATTATGAAATAAAGATTAAAAGAGTTTCTAGTTAATTGATCATCCGTTCAGAAAGCGGCGCCTTGCCGGAAAAAAAGGGGCAAAACGATTCTAAGCGGCCTTGTAAAGAGGGAAGTAATCCATCATGGAGGGGGGGACTGTAAGCCCACCCTGGTAAGTAATACACACCACACTGCATCAACAGTTTGCGTCCGCTTATACTGAATTGTCTGACGTACAGCTGCACACACGCGAAGCGTGGTTTGGAAGTTAGTAACGTCGTTAATAATCGCGGCACGTGATTGAAGCAAATTTCCCAAAGCATTTTTTTTATCTTATCCTTTTTTCCATACTCTGATTTCACCATCGTAATCACCATTAAAATCTTCATACGTTAGCATTTTAAACTTATAAATTTCATTGAAAATGCAAAACCTAACCCTGACCACCGACAAATTAATTTTCTTAACTTCAACGGAATTTTAGAAAAATTAAAAGCGCTAATGTATGCTTTGATGCGAAGGTTAAGTCAGATTTTAAAAAAAGGTAGAACGAAAAATAACGATTTTTAAAATTTTAGTAGTTGCTACTTTGCTGCGTAAAGAATTTGTCTAAGCTATTAGGAAAATCGATTTTCGTGTCAAGTTTGTATCAAATAGAATTCTAAAATTGCGAAAGTAAACGCACTAAAAGACACACACACACACACACACACACACACACACACACACACATTCTTAATGTCCATACTTTAAGCCAGTTAGACTAATGAGAACGACGAGTCAGCGTTAGCGGTAAGACTCAAGTAACGGGAGTAATTGCAGTTCTAAGTAAGAATCAGTGCGCAGTTCATAAACGCTGCAGACTTGCCGATGCTTTAGACACATCAACCATCGAGTATATATATACTCGATAAATAAATATATATATATATAAATTTTATTTATAAAATATAATATATATATATATAATATAATATATATTATTATTATTATTATTATTATTATTATTATTATTATTATTATTATTATCTGCGTATAGACCCTGTTGGATCACGCAAAGCACTCCGACTCATGTCTTGCTCCTTCTAATCATCCACACCTACCTCATCCTGTCCCCATGGATCCTCTTCCGCTCCTCCGTCCATTTTACCCCTGCTCTCTTTGGGATTTCATTCTCTGGGACCTTCCAACCGAGCAGCTTTCTCCTGTATGCGTGCCTGTCTTCAACATCTGTTGAGTCTATTTCTGCGTCATGTAGGTCTATTCTAATTTGTGCGATCTATGACCATGGTCATGCAAAACTTCCAAACCAGGCTCCAGGAATGCCTTAACTGTATTTGGTAGACGTAGTGTTCAGAAAATAATATTTTTTCGTATTGTACCCGTAATGGCTGTTCTTGTACCTTCAATTATTTACTGAAAAAATATTTTAAAACATTTTTCAACAATCAATTACTTTATTTAATCATCCCGTTTCACTTGTGGACCCTATATATATATATATATATATATATATATATATATATATATATATATATATATATATATATATATATATATATATATAAATTTTTACTACTCCTCATAAAGTGGTCAGGATCAAGGTTAAGGGTCTGGTGTCCAGTAATTCACTCTCCAATGGAAATTCACGTCACGCAGTTTTCTCTCTAAAAATAACTTCGGATGTTCACTTTGCACAGCTGTGTCCCGTGATAATATTATTTGCACAACCTACTGATTTCAGTTGTATATATTTCGACATCTGCAGAATTCCTCCCTAATCATTCCCCAGACATGTATACAACGCAAAAAGCACTTTATAGAATTACACCCCTTCCTCCCTTCATGCTGCAACCCTCTGCGCCCATACATGTGTTGTCCATTCAACTGTAATATAAAATACATTTTGTTTCAAGTATTATGAAGACAGGTGAATGAGACCAATTGTGAATAAGCGTATTAAAAACAACCGCACGATTAGGAGTCTCTAAAGATCAGAGACTTGTCAGGCTGATCAGATGGTCGAACCTCAAATCATTAAAGAAGTCTATAACGTTTATTTAGGAGTGCAAAAGTGCAAACGTAATTGATAAGTGAAAATGCGGTAGGAATGAGGAAGAGCGGTAGGAAAGCGGAAGAGCGGTAGGAAAGCGGATGTGCGGTAGGAAAGTGGAAAAGCGGTAGGAAAGCGGATGTGCGGTAGGAAAGCGGAAGAGCGGTAGGAAAGCGGAAGAGTGGTAGGAAAGAGGAAGAGCGGTAGTAAAGCGGAAGAGCGGTAGGAAAGCGGAAGAGCGGTAGGAAATCGGAAGAGTGGTAGGAAACCGGAAGAGTGGTAGGAAAACGGAAGAGCGGTAGGAAAGTGGAAGAGCGGTAGGAAAGCGGATGTGCGGTAGGAAAGCGGAAGAGTGGTAGGAAAGAGGAAGAGCGGTAGGAAATTGGAAGAGTGGTAGGAAAACGGAAGAACGGTAGGACAGCGGAAAAACGATAGGAAAGCGGAAGAGCAGTAGGTAGGAAAGCGGAAGAAGGACAGTAAAGCGGAAGAAGAACAGGAAAGCGGATGAAAGGTAGGGAAGTGGAAGAACGGTAGGAAAGCAGAAGAGCTCCCTTTGATCAAACGTCGGGGGTAAAGCACAACTCTTATAGGCGAAACCAAAAAAGTAAATGACAACTGTGAGATTCCTCAAACGGTAAGAGGAATCTGTTGGGAGTACCCTTAAGGCAGACGAAAATAAATACCTCCTGCGACTACAGGGTCAACAAAAAACCATAACCTGAGAGGGCTGTCAGCCAGGAATGTGTATTGAAAGTTGTTCTTCTACGTGGACTTAAGGGGACAGTAAGGACCATGAATAGAGGGCTCTATTCAAAAGAACCGTGGAACCAATGATAATCAAATGAACCATTACGCTGCATTGTGCTTCGAGGGTGCAACTGGATAAGATAGGAATTTGCCACGGAAAAATGCAGGCTAAAAGGAATGGTTGAGAAAAATTTAGATCTTATGATTATATGCTTTTGTTTGGGGAAGTTGTTTGGTTTCCAAGACTCCAAACACCTCCCTCTGAAAGAATTAATCAGTGGACTGCTCGAATTCATTGAGAGGACCAATCTACTTATTTGATCACGTGCTAGTAGTCACCAAACTCGTAACCTCAAACGGTCAGGCTAAACTATTGATACAACTCCGTCCACTGGAACTGCACCAAACATGACAGACAGAATTATAATATTGATTATAATATTATATTTTCCTCGAATATCACAGGCCCTTAGAATATGACGTAATATTTTATTTACAGTTTTACGGATTGTGATATTATTTTTATTGGCACGGTTATAGGCTACAGTCCAATTTCCATAAGCATATTAGAGTCAAGATAAAAGCGCCGCTTGATAACCAAGAATCAATGATCAGTAAAGCACCACTAAACGTTTAATACGTGACTAATTTCACTGGCTTTGTGAAATCCCTGCCCGATTCGAAGGCGACGCGCTCGGCGTTCGACCTCACTCAGGTGCTTGGCGTCATTGAACCAGTGGTCCTGTGCGACACTGGAACAACGCAGCTGTTTTGCTGGCTTAATGGAAACAAATTCCCCCCCCCAAAAATAACACCATTCCATAAACGAACATTTCCTTACGCGAACACATTAAAATTTTACAATACAAAAATATGAAAATGAATACTGACCGCCGCAGTAATCACAAAAACTTTTCAAAATTTGTTTCAAAAATCTGATTTGCAATGTAAACGGGTATTAAAATTTGCACGGATTATTATTTTATGTTCTAATTATTTAAACAGATTTTAACCCTAGTTACGGCCGTAAAAAAGATTTATAAAAAACATAGGCATTTATAGAAATTAATTTTTTATTTTTTTTCATTTATTTACTTATTTTATTTAACGTCCGACTATTGTGCACACTTGAGCTAATGCAGACGATGGGATGATTTATATCGTATGAAAATACCAAGCCCTGGCCGGGAATCGAACCCGGGTCCTCGGGGTGAAAGCCCAGTACGTTATCAACTAGACCACCGAGGAGGCAATATAGAAATTTAAACGGATTTTTGAAGCGGATTAACAAATACACAGATGCAAAACTTAAAAAATAATAACGTTTTTAACCTAAAAGTTTTTGAAAATATGATTTTATAACCAGCGCACTTTACCATTTAAATAACGATTAAAGTGGTGAAATCGTTTTTTTAAAATATAAGATAAATTTTTACTGTGATATTTGAAAATTCGCTTCAATCATGCCAGGCGAGGCATAGCTACGTGTCGCGATTATTTTAGACGAAAAGGACGTTTTAATCGCCTAAAAATACTTCGGATCCTGGAGGGATCGGACCAAGTACCATAGCATTTAAACAGAGACAGTAACCACTACACCAAGCAAGCAGTACCCACGCTCAATAGTTCACGGAGAACAAACTTCACTCTATTTTAATCGCTCTCTAGAAGCGTATCGGGTTTTAAATTAAACTAAAGCAAATTTTAACTGTTGGTATTAATTTTCCCGACCTGAAATCCAATTAAAAAAGGAGATTGAAAACTGTCTCGAAGACCGCAGGAGAGGAAGCTGTTATTTAACTTACAACCGGATGTGATGTAACACTGATTATCTGTTACATTTCGTTTTTTTTTTTTTTTTTTTTTTGGTGTTTAACGTCTGACTATTGTACACACTTGGGCTAATGCAGACGATGGATGATTTATAGCGTATGAAAATGCCAAGCCCTGGCCGGGAATCGAACCCGGGTCCTCGGGGTGAAAGCCCAGTACGCTATCAACTAGGCCACATTTCGCGCAACAGAGTTTTGCATACTAAGATCATCAAAACGATATGGCTTTATTATTTTCATTACCGTAATATAAAACGTAACGTACTGCGGTATTTCTAAAACACTGTTGTCAATTTGAACAGATATTCACATATCCTTTATCCTAGGAGCATAAAGTTGTTTGTTTGAAAGTTTTTGTAAGCACAAAAGACCCTATAAGGGCCAAAGGACGTGTAAATACTAAACAGTAAAGATGCAATACAATGCTCAAGTATCAAAGACCTTATAAGTACCAAAAACCCTATAAATCACTGTGTTCAGTATAATGATCTGCCTTCCCTAGCTTCGTCAATTCCACTATCGTTGAAGCGTTTCGGAGAACCTCCATCTTCAAAAACTATATCTATACTCCAAACAAAATCTATACAAAAAACAAAATCTGTATCTATAAAAGAGTATAATATAAAATATAGTATAATAATAATAATAATAATACCAAGACACTAACCAAGACACTATAAATACCAAGACACTAACATATCAGAGACCCTATAATTACTAAACACCTGATAAATACCAAATATTCTATAAAGGCCAAAGGACCTATAAGTACTAAAAACAATACAGATATAGTATAATCTACAAGTATCAAAGGCCTTTAAGTACCTCATATGTACCAAAAACCCTATAAATACAAAATACCCTTTAAGTAGTTAACATCTGATAAATACCAAAAACCCTATTAGCTCAAACACTCTATATGGACCAAAGATCCAGTAAGTACTAAGGACTCTTTAAGAACCAAAGACCCTATAAGCACCAAATTCCTAAGTACCAAACACCCTATAAGCACCAAAGCCCCTATAAGTACCAAAGACTCAACAGTACCAAAGATTCTACAAGTACCAAAGCCCCTATAAGTTACAAAGACCCTACAAGTAAAAAAGACTCTACAAGTACCAAAGACCGTATAAGTACCAAAATCTCCAAAAGTACCTAGGCCCTTATAAGTACAAAATCCTTTTTAGGTCCAAAGTCCTTATAATATTATAGATCATAATATTATAAGACCATATAAATAACAAATATCCCATTAGATCCGAAGGCCATAAACCCTATAAGTACAAAAAAACTACCACGACCCTCTAAGATCTTAAAAACCCTCCAATAATTACAAAAACCCCTACAAACCTTAAAGGCTCTCTAAGAACCAAAGCTTCTATAAGTGCCAAAGGTACAAGTACCAAGAACCATATAAGTACCAAAGACCATATAAGTACAAAAGACCATATAAGTACCAAAGACCATATAAGTACAAAAGACCATATAAGTACCAAAAACTCTACAAGTTTACAAGACCCATTAAGTACCAAAGACCTTATAAGTACCGAACAGCCTATAAAAACCCAAATATTTTATAGAGTGTATAGACTCTAAGAACCAAAGACTGTAAGTAAAAAAGACTCAATAAGTATCAAAGACGAGATAATTACCAGTCATTAAATATAACGATTATAAAATCTGTTAGATTTCATTTCAAATGAATTTTTGTGTAACACCAACAGTCATGATTTTATAAGTGCGATTAAAATTAGAAATTCTGTCATGCTGATATTAGAAATCGGATCTTTCTGTTCTTACGGTTGTCTAACTTTTTTTTCTGTCTGTAGCTCTTCAAATAGACCGAACCGTGACATCGAACGTAGAGGCCATTCAGAAGAGGCCACTGTGCGCAAATATATTTTACGTTTACATGAAGAATTCGGTTCGACAAAATAGAGCAAATTTTTAGCAAACTCGAAGTTAATTTTGAAGTTACGTACAGATAATTAATAGCTCTAATGAAACGATATATTTCTATTTTTAAGCCCCAAAATAAGCTTATTTTGAAAAAAAATGGTACAGTGATTGGGACTGTCGGCAGTAGCGTTAGCTTCTTAATATATATATATATATATATATATATATATATATATATATATATATATATATTTGTTATTTTAAGGCAAAAAGCACATTGAGGCTATTATCGCATCCCGCGCGCGACGAGAACATGAGAAGAAGAAAGTGGAGAGAGAAAGAGAAGCATGAACGTTGTATGTACATACTGGCACAAAACTTACATATGCGCTGACCAACTCAGTCGGAACCGGCAGACGAAAGAAAGGAGAGCTGAGAACTGGAGGGGGTCTGTAATACTTCCCCTACTCGCGTTACTTACGCTTCGTAAGCCTACTCAATGAAACCGAATCACTCCATGGTGAAAAATACAAAGTGCACAACGCGGTATAAGAGCTATGTTGAGTATAATGATCTGCCTTCCCTAGCTTCGGCAATTCTACTTTTGTTGACGCGTTTCGGAGAACCTCCATCTTCAAAAACTATATCTATACTGGTCACCAATATTATGGCCCGTCCTATTTATACTATCTCCACCTCGTACCCCTCCTCTATGCAACACGTGTACATTAAACCTGACGTGCACGCTTCTGATTGGCTCTTCAAAATCATACGTTTTCGCTCGTTTCTGATTGGCTCCTTTCAAACTTTCTCTTCAATGGTTGTACCTCCAGTTAATTTTTGAAAATTTTTAGATTTTTAAACGTAATATCTATATAAGGTATAAGAAGCTAACGATTCAAAAAAAAAAAAAAAAAAAAAAAAAAAACCGTTAAGAGGCCAATTATTTCTTTCCATGACCTTAGAGTTTTAAGGACATTATGGTTTTCTTTGAAAAAAACCTCAATACACGTCTTGACAAATATAACTATACGTGTTGGAGAGCTGATATTTGATAAACAGGTAGATCTTTGTTCATATGAACTACAAGTTTGCAAGAATATATTTTTGACCCCGAAATTTGAAAAACATTACACTTATGCATAAGATAGAAAGCCGAAATTATGTGCTCAAGTCCATGATATAAAGGTACATATTCATGACAGAATAAGTTTTCCCAAAGATATATTTTTAGAAACTGTTGAACTTCAACGTTATTATGCCAGTACAACGTTCTTATCTCTTCCATCAACCTTTATACACTTGTTTGTTTATTCGGAAAATTTACTGCAATATATTTCCAAAGTTTATTATTATTAGCTTTAAGATATCACGAACGATTGGTTACGGAATTATTTGGTTAAAGCAATAACTTTTTAATGCTCTGTAAAAAAATATATCGTTCGAAGATATTCCCTTTAAACCGGTCGTAAATATCTTATTATAGAAGACGAGAATGGAATAAACTTCAACGGACATGTCAGCTGTTAATTGGTTTTGGCATCTCTTAACCTTCAACTGCACTGATTTCCCCAGAGTGCGCTGTATCCCCCCCCCAAATAAGCCTAACTGTTAGGCATATTTACAGTCGAATTAGTATTATTATTATTTGCGTATAGACCCTGCTGGATCACGCCAAGCACTCCGACTATGTCTTGTTCCTTCTAATCCTCCACACCTCCCTCATCCTGTCCCCATGGATCCTCTTCCGCTCCTCCGTCCATTTTACCCCTGCTCTCTTTGGGATTTCATTCTCTGGGACCTTCCAACCGAGCATCTTTCTCCTGTATGCTTTCCTGTCTTCAACGTCTGTTGAGTCTATTCCTGCGTCATGTAGGTCTATTCTGACTTATGCGATCCACGACGTTGTTGATTTGACACCTTGTATATACTTAAGGATTCTGTTGGCAAGTCTCGTTGTTGGGAGTCTACTGATGTGTCCATAGAACCGAAGCCTCCTTCTTCTGATATCTGCTGCCAGGTTCGATATCTTCTCTGTGGTCTTCCGGGAGTGCAACCTGTATCCATCTTCTGTTAAATCTCGGGCCAAGAATCTTCCTCAAGATTTTGCGTTCTTCCTTCAAAATATCCTCCATGGTAGCTTTTGTGTGAAGTGCTAGCGTCTCGCTTGCATATAATACCTCCGGTTTTATGACTGTGTTGTAGAGTCTGATTTTTGTGTGTGTCGACATACATCTCTTATTGTAGATATCACGCGTTATACCAAGAGCCCGCTTCATTCTCAGTAGCCGAACTCTTTGCGCAGCCTTCTCGCCATCCGTGGGTTCAAGAATTTCTCCCAAATTAGTATTATGGTTTATGGGCAATTTTACTTCAAAATTGGTAAAAAAACACTCTATAAACTATTATTAACCAACTACTAACCACTATAATTATAATTGAGTTGAATCATTTTTAAAATACAATATAATCTAAAAGAAGACTACCAAGTGGCAAAACGTTACCGCCAAATTTACAAATAAACAAGTTGTTAAATCGCCTTCGAATTCCGCCAAGAACAGTTCACGTAGTTTAATGGATAATGTCGTCTTCCATGCTCACTGTAATGACAATGGTGTTCTGCCATGTGTTTCCATACGCTCAGCGTATTGGCAACGGTATTAGTGCACATAGAAAATCATCAAATTATATTAAACTTGAACTCACGCGCTTATTCTACGCAACTCACTCCATTTACAATCTGTATACCTATCCGTCACATAAAATAAATCTACATATACAATATAGTACTTATATAGTAATTCTTTTTATATTCTTCTTCTTTTCTGCTAGGATTATTGTCACTATGTTCAGTATAATGATCTGCCTTCCCTAGCTTCGTCAATTCTACTTTTGTTGACGCGTTTCAGAGAACCTCCATCTTCAAAAACTATACTATATAAAGTATAGTCTATATAGTATAGTTTTTGAAGATGGAGGTTCCCCGAAACGCGTCAACAAAAGTAGAATTGACGAAGCTAGGGAAGGCAGATCATTATACTCAACATAGTGACAATAATCCTAGCAGAAAAGAAGAAGAATATAAAAAGAATAGTCTAAAAACCTTGATTTCACAAACAGAAAGGGAAAATCACAACACGTGCTCGCAATGACCTTCACTTGAACGCAACACGCCCCTGCATTGACTGTGCAACTCGTTCAGAAACCCCCAGCTTGGTTCCTTATAATCCTATTGTGCATTAGTTCAATAACCCTATAAACGAGCACGTTAGGCGTAAATAGAGGAGGGGTACGAAGTGGAGCTAGAAAACTATAAATAGGACGGGCCATAATATTGGTGACCAGTATAGATATAGTTTTTGAAGATGGAGGTTCTCCGAAACGCGTCAACGAAAGTAGAATTGACGGAGCTAGGGAAGGCAGATCATTATACTGAACATAGTGACTTATATAGTACTTGTAACTATATACTTTGCATTTATTTACAGTTTAAACTATTATATATTAATTACATGGGGTGGTGCATATAATACTGACTTGAAGCCGGTGATATCGATACAGAATAAATTTGTTAACTTATTGGGCTCCAACTCTATTCCCACCCTTGAACAACTTTATGTAACTAATTGTTTAAATTATCATTATTCTTAACTATGCTCTTTATATACGAACTCTATTAGTATGACACGTGGTAAGGATATCACAATACCACTTTATACTAAAGCAGTATATAAAAAGAACAGCATTTATACTGCCATAAAATATTTTAATCAACTGCTCGCTCATCTAAAGGATTTGTCTGTTTCTTCTAAAACAAGGAGAAAAACGTTGTTGGATTATATAAAAGAAACTTAGTTAACTTTATGAGATATCTATAACTTTCGATAAACGATAATGTTTTTTATATAAGTGCATTTCCAATATCTCTGCATAATTTTTATTGTAATGAAATAATTCTTTTGTTTACACTGTGTAGCGTAATTATCCCTTTTGTTTTTTAGTTTTTAAGTGTCAGTTTATAAGTTTTAGCTCCCGACCACAGAGAGGTATGCCTCTCATTGTATCCCCTAGGAATGATGTATTTATAGCTAAATAAATTGAAATTGAATTTGAAATACGAGAGACTGCTTCTTCCACGCGGATATTATTTTAGATAATATTAATCAGGTCCGCGACTGAGATCAGGCAGCTATTTTAAAGGAAACAGGCAAGCCGCGGCAAGTCTGAAGATTGACATCGTTCAGTAAACTGGGTGAACAGGTGATTGGATTTAACAAAATTGTTTAATTGTAGGCATGGTGGGGAACTTTCTACCTTTTGGTAGTTTTGGTTTTAGATTGATATGTTCTTTGATCAAGTAATCTCGTAGTTTAAATTTGTTTATATGAATGTAGAATTTATTTTACAAGAATTATTAAGGGATGGATAGAATTTCGCAGTGTAAGTGACCTCCTTAAATGATGCGGTTTTCGTCTCGGAGTGAACTGTATTGTTTGAACTCATACAGAGTGCGGTAATGAAACGGGATGATTAAATAAAGTAATCGATTGTTGAAAAAAACTTTTTAAATATTTTTTTAGTAAATAATTAAAAGTACAAAACACAAAAAAATATTATTTTCTGAACTCCATTGCAGTTAAGGCATTCCTGGAGCCTGGTTTGGAAGTTTTGCACGACCTCTCGCAGCATGTTGACAGGTATTGCCGCAATCTCGTCTACAATTCGTAGTTTGAGGGTTTGAATGGTTGTGGGTGGATCTGCTTGAAACACTTTTCTTTTTACGTATCCCCATAAAACAAAAACAGGTATCCCCCCAGATGTGTGACTTATTCTAATGCGAACGGCATGTTTGGCTGATCGGCGAGGACTTCTAACAGCCTGTTGAACAGCTGCGATGTTTTCAGGTGTTCGAACAGTGTTTACACTCCTGCCTCTTTTAACACTTTGATCCCGTTTGCTCGAGTTGTTTATCCATGTTCGAATTGCATATCTGACGGAACAGGCTGGTTACGCGGTTAAAATGACGTCGGAAAGAACGTCGAGTTTGCACAAAACTTTCGCCATTTTGATAATAAGCTTTCACCGCGTAGCCGCGTTGTTCATCCGTCCAACGATCCATTGCAACTAAACGGTAGATTGTACAGATAACCATCCCTCCACTACCTGTCAACTTTGTCTCAAGGCCACCTATAATCATCCCGTTTCACTTACGGACCCTGTATAAGTGTATGGTTCAAGGTTAATAATCCGATGACTTTACACATCTGATGCTGAATACAGAGGAAAACATGAAGGACGCAGGAAAAGATGAGGGCTAGCAAGGAAGGCAATCCGCCGCCGAGAGCGGAGACTGACATCGTTCAGTAAACTGTACGAGAAGGTGACTGGTTCTTGGCGGAATTCAAAGGTGATTTAATTACTTTTCTAACTGTAAACGTGGCGGGGAACGTTTTACCACGTGGTAGTTTTCGTTTATGACTATCATTTTTGTAGGAGTGTCCTTGATACCGAATCCGTATTGCAGAAGATCCTAATATTTTTTTTTTTTTTTTTTTGGTGTTTAACGTCCGACTATTGTGCACACTTGGGCTAATGCAGACGATGGGATGATTTATAGCGTATGAAAATGCCAAGCCCTCGCCGGGAATCGAACCCGGATCATCGGGGTGAAAGCCCAGTACGCTAAATTAATTTATGTAATAATTGAAAAAGAAAGGATAACGTGCATATATGTAAATAAATTATTTTAGTGTTTTACATTTATAATAACCCAAAAACTGTGGGAACTGACATTTTAGGATTGTAGAGAACTTTAAAAAAATAATTCTGATAGTGAACCCATTTCAAAGTCGTAGGTTCGAGACTGCAGTTACTGCCGTAAACCGATTACTCAGACATATTTATGTATATATGTGTGTGATTGTGTAATTATTGCCTACATAAAAATGATATAAAAATCAGGATCAGTTTTATTTCAAGCCCCAGGTCTGGGTTAAGTAGTCTATTTTCTCTTGAGGTTAACTTTTAATCAGACCATTTACATTCGTAACTTTTCTTTTGAACCAATCATTTTCTAATCATTTCCAATTTTCGATAAAATCTATATATAAAATGGAACTTTTTATATCTTGCTAATGGCATACATGATTTTTTAACGATCAATCAAAACGTAACCAATGGTAATTGTATTGTTAGCATACATGATTTTTTTAACGATCAATCGAAACATAACCAATGAGAATTGTATTGTTAGCATACATGATTTTTTTAACGATCAATCGAAACGTAAACAATGGGAATTGTATTGTTAGCATACGTGATTTTTTAACGATTAATCAAAACGTAAACAATGGGAATTGTATTGTTAGCATACATGATTTTTTAACGATGAATCGAAACGTTAACAATGGGAATTGTATTGTTAACATACATGATTTTTTAACGATCAATCAAAACGTAAACAATGGGAATTGTATTGTTAACATACATGATTTTTTAACGATCAATCAAAACGTAACCAATGGGAATTGTATTGTTAGCATACTTGATTTTTTAATGATCAATCAAAACATAACCAATGGGAATTGTATTAATGCTAATTTCGTCATATTAACTAGCAATATCTGGTGAAAATTCGCTGAGAAATAATCTAACCCAACCTAACAAAGCTATTACGATAATTGTAGCAACCAGCCGTGACACAGATACATGGGCAATCAACTTGTTGTCAGTACTTCGTAGATTTGCATAATTCAGTGTGCCTTTGCTCTTTGTGTCGACACTGTGGCTGGGAAACAACACGGGAGACGAGTATTCAAACAGAATGTAAATGACGTCAGCAACGATAAAGGAGTCTTTGGTCAAAGATAACAACGTCAGTCATGCATTAATTTGTCCTTATTACTGTATGCCGAGTAAAAGGGTTCTGTACCATTCTACGCGAAATCTTTTCTTTTCACTTGCTCACCTGTTGGAAGTATAGTTGAACGTGAAGAAAACTTTTGAGATAATACGCCAGTTTTCAGATAAATAGAGCCTGTATTTGTATGTCTGTACGAGTATGTGTGCATTGCTGGAAACTAAACGATTGACCACTGGCGTTTGTTGGCATGTACAGGATCCGATTTACACATGTGTTTGGACCCAGGGCGGCAAATTTATATAACAACGGTCACTTTTTCCGAAAAAATGTTCACACATATTTACTAGTGACAAAATAAAACATTGAAAACATATCCTTTTCAAAGTAGCCTAAACAGCGAGATTGCTTTAGATTAGGTGTAGCATAACGTTGCTATTTGACAGCAAACCTGGCAGGAGACGGGAACTTAACGGCAGTGGAAGGTTTCACAGAGACTGCCGCGCGAGAATTCGGCCTCCCAGTGTGAGACGCCGCGCCAGAGATCACCCAAAGAAGCACACTAGTATCCATTGGAACCTTACGGGGGGTCGGCCTGAAAAAATCTTAAAAAATTCCATTTTTTTTTATTTTGAATTAATATTCTCTGGAGTTTTTTGTTTAATAATATATATAACACTTTATACTTTGAAACTGTACAATTAGTCAAAAAAATTATATATGTAGTAGTGTACCGACTTTTTTTTCCAAAAAAAAGTAGCGTGGGATGAATTCACTGCATACAATATAGTTTGGGTTAGACCAGGGGTCTCCAAACTTTCCAGCCTTAGGGCCATACTGATTACTCCAGTAAGTTTCGAGGGCCAAAACCATATTATCATTGTTGCCGGTGGTAAAAAGTGAAATAGTCCACTGATGAAAAAAAAAGTCCGAAAAACAATGTTATGAGTAGTTAGCCCATGACCATATCAATGTAGATGTCATATTAATAATTATTTAACATAAAATTAGAATACTTCAGTAAACTAAATTTAATTTGCTATAAAAAATATGTTCTGTAAAAGGAGTTTTCAAGTATGCTAGCTCTCCGCTGGCCGGATGTGGCCCTCGGGCCGTAGTTTGAGACCCTGGGTTAGACTGTTGAATGGTTAGAAGCAGACAGAAGAATAGTTTAGGCAGAATAAAGTTGGAAGATGATTATCAGATGCAGGAAGATCCTGATAATCCAGCTTATGGGGCAGGAATGCACTAAATATTTGTAAGTAAAGAATTTTAATGTAAAATAAACTTTAAACGCGTTTTTCCGAAACTTGTTTTTTTTCATGTTTAGGTACATTTTTCTCATAAACTACAAAAGCTAGAAGATTCATTTTTGCTTTGTTTTGTTTATTACATCATTCTGCATACTTTAACACAGGGGTTTATAAATATTTTAACAAAAAATGATTTTATTTAATTTCATGTGTGCAGAAACACGGAAAATCTGAAATAAAAAATATTATATTTTTTAAAAAATTGCCACAGTTTTATAAAAACACATATTTAAATTTCCCTGTGTTAAAATGTTGGCAAGTGTCTATATATTACTAGGAAAAAATTTCACAGCTGTATCTAAAATAGTTACTGAGAAAAATGTACCTAAAGATATCATAAAATAACATTGGCGAGATAGGGAAGGCCGACCCCCTTACACACTGGGCGGCTTTTGTGCCATTAGCGGTCATTGAACAGCAGCGCACTGCCTGAGGACGTCCGCAAAATCTAGAAGACAAATAAATGAAAAAGGGACAGAGAAAAAATGAGAAAGCAAGGGATTTATCAAGTTAACGCAGTGTTTATTTATTAATTGTTTCTGCCTGACGTATGCGGATATGCCAGCAGTTTGTACAATGGCAAGTTTGCCTTAACCCATGGGCGCACACCGTGTAGATCCGGCCCTGTGTATGTAGACAGAAAAGTAAGTAAAAGAAAATGGAGGCTAAACAAACCGGAAGGAATAAGTCCTTTTCGAATTAGTAAACCGTAAAACAATAACAGCCCCCAATTCTATCGACTCACAGCTGTATGATTTTTAAATAATAACAACGATTGTTAGACCAACAAATAGTTTACAGATGGCTCCAAGATGGCACTGGTGCTGGGGTGTACGGTCTGAGACCGGGGTTAAAGAAAGTAATTACCCTGGGACAGCACACAACAGTATTTCAGGCTGAATTGATGGCCATTAATGACTGTGTTCGGGAGAACTTGGATCGGGGCTTCAAGAAGGCACGTATTCATATTCATACCGATAGTCAGGCGGTAATAAAAGCACTTGCGGGTCCTATAATACGGTCCAAGCTGGTTTGGGAATGTTGAAAGAACCTTGACGTTCTGTCCCGGGATAACCGGGTAACTCTTCACTTTGTTCCGGAATATAGGGGAGTTGAGGGTAATGAGGAGGCAGACCGACCGACTGGACTTGGATCTGCATCTGAGTTTATCGGACCTGAACCGGCTTTAGGGATTTCTCTATCGTTGGCTATTAATGGGTGGATTACATGTCAACACCAGGTAAGATGGGACAACCTTCATGTGCATTCCCATAGTAAACGTCTCTTAAGTAAAGTTCCTTCTGAAGGAATCAAAGGGGAAGCCGATGTCCTCGACAGGAGGATCATGGGGTTCATAACAGGGCACTGTGGTCTGAGGGTGCACATGAACAGGATAGGTGTATACCACGGAGAAACCGTGTGTAGATTGTGCAGGAAGGCGGAGGAAACTGCAGGTTACATAATTTATGATTGTGAGGCTCTTGCTAGTAGGAGATTAGGGGTTTTTGGTTTCCAAGACTCTAGGGATCTTCAGCAGAATGAGCTAGTCAGTGGGTTGTTGGAACTTATTAGGGGCATCAATCTGCTGAAGTAGGTATTTTAAGAGGTAAGTTGCACAATAGGTCAGTCGATCGCAGTTCCTGGGGTTGAACAATCCCTTCCTCTAGTAATAATCTTAAATAATAAATAATCTTAGACCAACAAACGCAAATTTCTTGCAAATTAAATTGCTGTTATATAAGCAAATTCTAGACTCAAAACGGCACTGTTGTGTTGCGTTGTAAGGCTGCACCGAAAGGAAAAGTAAACTAGTGGTGGGGCAGAAAACACCAAACTGTTAAAAGAAACTGCTTTTCTATAAACGACAAACAAACTGTTTTTTCAAACGGAAACAAGCAGTTGGATTTGGACTGGTTTATGATTTGTTAAACAATGAACGGCTTTCCGCACTACCACACTTAACGTTGCCGCAAGCGCTAAAACTGTTTTCCTGCTGTTTGCCTGCTAACTGCTTTTCTTCTACCTTCTTTTATGCTTTTTTCTTTTATTTCAAAGTTTCTTGTAGTGAAGTAAGAAATGTTTGGTCAATCTCTATTTTGTTGCGAGTTGTAGTAACAACCTCTCACATTTTGTAAATACAGAGCCTAATTTTATTTAAACATATTTTGTATATTTATTATCAATCATCAATATTTTTAATCAACTAAAAATATTCTAAATCGTTTGCATTTTGATAAATATGCAAAGGAATATTTAATTTTTAAGTAAAAAAAAAGAATGTTTCTATTAGAAATTCATCGCATTTTGTACATAAAATGGCTTACATAATTATTACGTTTTTAGAATGTAATTTAATTATTACTACACTTATAAGGATTATTTTTATTTTTTCTAAATGCTTTGTACCCAAAAACAGTTAAGGACATGGTGGCAGTGGGAATGAAAAAGTATTCTTAGAAAACTGAACGTATGTGCTTTATGTTTTAGCTGCTAATACAACTTTGAGTTTCAGTTTTCTAAACCTGTTTTTTTCCAACTGTTTTAAAAAGCAGCTCTTTTTCCTCAACAAACAGTTTGTTGACGTTTTGTAAAAATAGCAGAAACGCCCACCTCTACTTCCTTCAGCCGGTATTACAGGAAGTAACCACAACTACTCATCTTTAAATCAGAGCCCGCCATCTTGAAACAGAAAGTGAATGGGGAAATCTTACACATACGTCTTTGAAGCGTTATACAATGCACCGTTGTACCAAGTTTTGTAAAAATAGCAGAAACGCCCGCCTCTAAAGTAAACAGACACAAATACGGCGAAATAAAGTTTTGCGTGAAATATGCAACGATGTGTTACTTGGAAAACCGCAACGTAAAACAAAAATCA
Organism: Callitettix versicolor; assembly: GCA_022606455.1. Taxonomy (NCBI): domain Eukaryota; kingdom Metazoa; phylum Arthropoda; class Insecta; order Hemiptera; family Cercopidae; genus Callitettix; species Callitettix versicolor. The sequence continues at coordinate 7,512,665 of CM040190.1, forward strand.
CCGTTGACGAGCCAATGAAGATGTTTCTCAAAACACAACAACAGATTACAAGTTAACGAAAATGTAGTTATACCGTATCGCAAGAGAGCTAAAACATTTTTAATACTGGTACCACTGCAGTACTGTTCCTTCACAATACTAAAGATGACTTGTAAGGGCAAAGCCGTTTGATTGGTTGTGATACCATCACTGTAGTCTCTCTTTAATGGATGAGGGCTAAGACAATATCACATATTTTTATATTCTTCTTTTCTGCTAGGATTATTATCACTATGTTCAGTATAATGATCTGCCTTCGCCAATTCTACTTTCGTTGACGCGTTTCGGAGAACCTCCATCTTCAAAAACTATATCTATACTCAATTTTTTTTTTAACGTCCGACTATTGTGCACACTTGGGCTAATGCAGACGATGGGATGATTTATAGCGTATGAAAATGCCAAGCCCTAGCCGGGAATCAAACCCGGGTCTTCGGGGTGAAAGCCCAGTACGCTATCAACTAGGCCACCGAGGCGGCATCTATACTCGAGTAGACCTATACTACTATATCTATACTCATTTTTTTTTGTTTTTGTTTAACGTCCGACTATTGTGCACACTTGAGCTAATGCAGACGATGGGATGATTTATAGCATATGAAAATGCCAAGCCCTGGCCGGGAATCGAACCCGGGTCCTCGAGGTGAAAGCTAAGTACGCTATCAACTAGGCCACCGAGGCGGCATCTATACGCGAGTAGATCTGTATAGATCTATAGTAATAGCCTATAGTAATAGGCTATCTATACTGAATATAGATATAGTTTTTGAAGATGGAGGTTCTCCGAAACGTTTCAACGAAAGTAGAATTGACGAAGCTAGGGAAGGCTGATCATTATAACGAACATAGTAATATCACATGTCTTTACATTATAAAGAATAAAAAAGAAAAAGTAACAGTAATTTACCTTTTTCAGTTAAAATCTCCTTAAAAAATCATAAAAAGTAGAATTAACTCAAAATCAATTAATGGTTTGTTCAACAATTTGTTCAACCATCAAATTTAGTAAGTTTTTTTTAGTTTAACGTTTTTATTGTACGGCATGTCACAGATTGATGAACACCGTTGGTGCCTTAGCCGACACTGTTAACTGGACTTGAACCTGCGACACAAATCAGAACTGCGGACTGAGCTATGCAAATACACTTCAAATTGTTTTATTAGAATTTCGCTCAAATTTCGAACACGCACTAATCAGTGCGCCAAGACCTTTACGGATCGGACCTATCGGCATCACCAGGATATGAGATCGCTGTACTTTCCTTACTTAAACCGGAAAGTTGTCACATCCACTTAGTTCTGCAACGCCAAGGAAACGTAAATCTCAGCCAGGGAAGCAGTAAGTGTCATCTCACGGCCACAAGGGGTTTGGAAATATGATTTACTCCTGGAAAGTCTTCTTTTGCCACTTAATTAGTTTCCATCTCAGTCCTCAGAGAGCAGCACTGGCCCGAGGTAGAGCACTCTGGGGGAAACGCGCCCAACTCCAAACTACCGGGTACCATAGTTCTGCAAGCCTGCTTTCGGGATAAAAAAGGAAACTTCGGTAAAATTTGTTTAAAGTAGATTAACATGAAACATTTTTATTGCTGGAACAAATATTCAGAGTATTTAATTGAAGAAAACACTCTGCGATAATAAATAAAGTGTTTGTGTTTACCCCTTCTCCTCCTTTTCCGTCTTATTTTTCTTTCTTTTTCTCTTCCTCGTTCACCTTCTCATTCTTCTCCTCAACCACCACCTATTCTTTTTTCTTTTCCTCTTGCTTTTTCTCCTCATTGCTCTTCTCGTCATCTTTCCCTTCTCCTTTTCCTGCTCCTTATCTCCTCTATCCCCTTTCTTTTCCTCATCCTTCGTCTCCTTCCTCTAGCCTCCAACACCACTAGGTACGTTGCTGGTATTTATGCAGTGTAGCCTGTTCTGCATTTTTCGATATTTTATTTACTAAAACGCTTCAGTACATGCCCAAAAGCAATAATCCAAAATATAAAAGCGACGAAACCACGAGAATACATATATTTACGATATTCGAAAAATATCGGCGAAAAACAAAAATTCTCTTTTGGTGACAATCTAACAGACCCTATTTTTCAAAATAAAAAATGAAGATTTTCAATAGAACTCCATTTCAAATAGTTATTGTCTAATGTGCGGTAAGAAGGTGCACTTATTAATCTACCGTTTATACGCTAAAATTTTTTCTTCAAAATAACTTTCTAAGAAATCAATATGTAATAAATATGTGTATAGCAAAAAAAAAGTAAAAAGTAAAATTAAGATCAATTATTTTACAACCCCCAACGAAAATTTCAATAATAATAATGTACGAGGTGTGTTCAGAAAGTAACGAGAAATTTAAATTTCGCAGGCTTGGAGAGTCCGATTGTCAATCATTTTTTTTTATTATGTTGGTATACATGCCCTTGAAATATGATTAAACTTTCAGCTGTTTTCATTGTTGACTTTGCCTGTGACAGCCACTAAGGTTAGACGTGTTTCTATGAGCTCGACGATTTTCGTTTGTTAAAAGAAATGGATCAAAGAATTTGTATCAAATTTTGCGTAAAAATGGAATAAAGTCTGTGAAATGTTAACAAAGGCCTAAGGTGAGTCTGCTATGAGTAAAGCAAGAGTTTACGAGTGGTATATGCGTTTCCAAGAAGGCCGTAAAGACGTTGAAGATGACGCCCTGGATGCCCCAGCAAATCAACAACCGACGAAAACGTGGAAAAAGTGAAAGAAATGGTTATGAACAATCGCCGAATCACAATTAAAGAGGTCGCTGATGATGCTGGCATATCGATTGGATCATGTCATAACATTGTTTCCAGTGTGGCAGCAATATTCATTCCAAAATTGTTGAATTTTGAACAAAAACAGCGGCGAATGGAAGTTGCTTAGGAGTCACTAAATGAAGTAACGACGACGCAGAATTACTGAAACGTATTATAACAGGTAACGAAACATGGGTTTACGGATATGACGTCGAAACTAAGGCTCAATCAACCCAGTAGAGGCATTCTGGCTCGCCAAGACCGAAAAAGGCTCGACAAGTGCGGTCGAACGTGAAGGTTATCCTCACTGTGTTCTTCGATATTAATGGCATAGTGCATCATGAATTCCTGCCAGCAGGTGAAACGGTCAATAAGGAGTCCTACCTACAAGTTCAACGCCGTTTGCGTGAAGCAATCCGAAAAAAACGCCCGGATCTGTGGAAAAACAAATTCATGGCTTTTGCACCACGATAATGCACCAGCTCACACTTCATTGCTTGTTCGTGAATTTTTGGCAAAAAACGGTACTGTAACGATGCCCCAGCCTCCAAATTCGCCAGACATGGCTCCGTGTGACTTTTTCCTATTTCCAAAAATAAAGAGAACCTTAAAGGGCCGTCGTTTTACAGCCGTAGATGACACTTACATCGCTGAAAGAACAAAAAGGCTATCTCGAAGATCGAGTTTCAGAAGTGTTTCGAGCATTGGAAGAAGCGCTGGCACAAGTGCATAATCTCCAATGGGGACTATTTTGAAGGCGAGAACATCAATTTAGAAGAATAAATAAATATTTTGTTGAAAAACAATTAAAATTTTCGTTACTTTCTGAACACATCTCGTATGTCTATTGCACTTGGATATATGTGAACTAAGAATAGAGATGTGAAATGTGGAATGAGAAACAATAATAATTAGGATGGTGGCGTTGCTAATATTTAAAATGTAACCAAATTTGATATTAGGAAAACTGAAGTTTTTGCATCCTGTATTTCGTCTGAGATTGTAAGATACGTAGGCTGCATTACTTGTCTACATGTTCTTATCACAAGCTTCCTGTCTGGAGATGATAAGAACATTGATAACATCTTGCACATTCAAGTATGGAGTTGAGTCTCTAACATAAATTTTCTTGGTTATATATGTACATTATAATTTTTTTTTTAGTGTTTAACGTCCGACTATTGTGCACACTTGGACTAGTGCAGACGATGTACATTATAAAAATGTACTTTTCAAATGTTGAAAAAAATTGTTTCTTTAACAATGGAATAAATTTTTTAATTGATAAATGTTAAAACTAGAATTATTTGCTTGGAGTGTATACTTTTTTATACAGACTGTCAAATAAAGAACTGTATACGTTCAATGAGCTACAATTGTTTTTTCGTTGGAATTTTATGAACACAGGATTTTAAAGACTATCTTCAAAGCTGCGTTATTTTTGGAACCAGTTAACAATTGCCTAATGATGACATTTATTTATTTTTTGTGTTTAACGTCCGACTATTGTGCACACTTGGGCTAATGCAGACGATGGGATGATTTATAGCGTATGAAAATGCCAAGCCCTGGCCGGAAATCGAACCCGGGTCCTCGGGGTGAAAGCCCAGTACGATATCAACTAGGCCACTGAGGCGTATTTCACAATAAATTACCGTAAAGTGATTTATTTAGTAGCAAAAAGAATTTTTTCGATGGTCAGAAATGCAGACATACTACCCTAAAATTCATGAACACAGGCGAAATTAATACCAGAACAAAACGTTACCCAACGCTATTTACTGACCAACAAAGCGGCACAGTGATGTACTGTATTAAGATTGAAGTCTGTCTATTTCCGACACAGGAAATGACGTAATAAATCTTGTGGTGTCCAATATGCTCACTAGATTGCTTCTGCTTGTACACAGGGTGTTCAATAGTTCTATGTTAAATAATCACGTTTCAGTTCATGAAATTTGCATGAACACTTTTTGGAATAAATGATCCACCTGGCAGCTATCTTATATACGCGAATGAAGGCAATATATGGAAAATAAACGAAATGAATGGTTAGACAGGTCTTCTAGGCTAAAATTTCATTCTATATGTGACAGGTTAAGCACCTATGTTACAACAATGGGTAACAAGACAATTAGTGATAACAAGACAAGGACTATAACCATTATTTTTAATACTAAGGGTAGTTTGTTACCGCTTAATTGAAGCTATGTTTCTGCTTCTACACCCCCTGTTTTGGTTTGTGTGTTTGTTTGCTTGTTCTTTTATTTGTTTTTAACCAAACGCAATGATCGTATGTTTTGAAATCTGCTGTCGAAGTCATGACTTTTTTTTTAAGGGAACGTAATAACAACCTACATTTTGCCAAAACGTAATAACACTAGTACATTTTGCCTGTGGTATGTTTTGTCACTGGTACGTTTTGTCAGTAGTATATTTTGTCAGTGGTACGTTTTGTCACTGGTACTTTGTTTTGTCATTGGTACGTTTTGTCACTGGTACGTTTTGTCACTGGTACTTTGTTTCGTCATTGGTACGTTTTGTCACTGGTACGTTTTGTCAGTGTTACGTTTTTTCACTGGTACTTTTTGTTCATAGTACGTTTTGACACTGTTACGTTTTGTCACTGTTACTTTTTGTCAGTGGTATGTTTTGTAAATTTTGTCACTGGTACGTTTTGTCACTGATGCGTTTTGTCATAGGTACATTTTGTCACTGGTACGTTTTGTCAATGATGCGTTTTGTCACTGGTACATTTTGTCACTGGTACGTTTTGTCACTGATGAGTTTTGTCACTGTACGTTTTGTCACTTGCAAGTTTTGTCATTTGTAAGTTTTGTCACTGGTACGTTTTATCACTGGTACTTTTTTGTCGCTAGTACGTTTTGTCACTGGTACATTTTGTCACTGGTACATTTTGTCACTGGGACGTTTTGTGCTAGTTTTGTCACTTGTAAATTTTGTCACTGGTACGTTTTGTCACTGATGCGTTTTGTCACTGGTACATTTTGTCACTGGTACGTTTTGTCACTGATACGTTTTGTCATAGGTACATTTTGTCACTGGTACGTTTTGTCACTGATGCGTTTTGTCACTGGTACATTTTGTCACTGGTACGTTTTGTCGCTGGTACATTTTGTCACTGGTACGTTTTGTCACTTGCATGTTTTGTCATTTGTAAGTTTTGTCACTGGTACGTTTTATCACTGGTACTTTTTTGTCGCTAGTACGTTTTGTCACTGGTACATTTTGTCACTGGGACGTTTTGTGCTAGTTTTGTCACTTGTAAATTTTGTCACTGGTACGTTTTGTCACTGATGAGTTTTGTCACTGGTACGTTTTGTCACTTCTAAGTTTTGTCACTGGTACGTTTTGTCACTGATGCGTTTTGTCACTGGTACATTTTGTCACTGGTACGTTTTGTCACTGGTACATTTTGTCACTGGTACATTTTGTCACTGGGACGTTTTGTGCTAGTTTTGTCATTTGTAAATTTTGTCACTGGTACGTTTTGTCACTAATGAGTTTTGTCACTGGTAAGTTTTGTCACTTCTAAGTTTTGTCACTGGTACGTTTTGTCACTGATACGTTTTGTCATTGGTACATTTTGTCACTGGTACATTTTGTCAAAAAATTAAAAAAATGGTATGGAAGTGAGAAGAAACAGATTACAATGGCTTCATTGAATATTGAGAGACAAGGCGCGTTTTGTAATTTTTAAATTTTTAAATTGATGGGAACAATTTTATCCCTTTTTTCCAACCCAGTATCCAATTCCTTAAGACCCACCACCTGATCATTTCCCCTCAGGATTGTGTCTTAGAGTTTTGTTCTACTAAATGGGGAGATCTTAAATGGATGTAATTAGTATTGTGGTATGAATTTCCGCCGTCAGAACAAGTAACACACAAGGGCGTGGACTGATTTTATATAAAGCACGAATAAACAAGAAAACACAGATGCTTGTCTTGCTGGCTACATGTGTTATACGTCTCTAATAACCAATTACATTCAAAAACGTGTTTTATACAACACTTAGCAGTACGTTTTGTCGCTGGTTTTGTCACTGATAAGTTTTGTCACTGGTACGTTTTTTCAGTGGTACGTTTTGTCACTGGTATGTTTTGCCTGTGGTATGTTTTGTCACTGGTACATTTTGCCTGTGGTATGTTTTGTCACTGGTACGTTTTGTCAGTGGTATATTTTGTCAGTGGTACGTTTTGTCACTGGTACTTTTTGTCTGTGGTATGTTTTGTCACTGGTACGTTTTGTCTGTGGTATGTTTTGTCACTGGTACATTTTGCCTGTGGTATGTTTTGTCACTGGTACGTTTTGTCAGTGGTATATTTTGTCAGTGGTACGTTTTGTCACTGGTACGTTTTGTCTGTGGTATGTTTTGTCACTGGTACATTTTGCCTGTGGTATGTTTTGTCACTGGTACGTTTTGTCAGTGGTATATTTTGTCAGTGGTACGTTTTGTCACTGGTACTTTTTGTCACTGGTAAGTTTTGTCATGTATTAAACTCACGATTATATAAAATAATGAAACAATTGTTAACACACACCCGACATTTTACAGCCCAAATATTTGCTTGCACTGTAATACATATTATGTTCGCTAAATAATTTTAATCTTTGGAACTTTCACTTTGGAATTCCCCCGCAAAAACAAACACTTGAACTATGCACACAGCTGATTAATAAATCAATATTCATACCGTTTAATAGTGGTTGCCGAGTTGAGTAAGTGGCATCTGTCGTAAACCTTTTAACAGAGTTCCTCAACTTGGCTTCGTCTTCACACATGACTTACCGCCTACAGCCATACAGGAATATACTGTACTGTATAACCACGACACACGCATGCCCCGCTGACGTTTTAAAAGCGAGTTTCCAAAAAGGAACAAAACTGTACATCATGTGAAATCGAGTAACCCAACCAAGTCGACGCTTCTTATTAGCACCATTCCCAAATTTCGAAAAGTAACGTCTGCCTGTGAATTTATTTGTTCGCTTATAACATTTGCCCTCGTTAATTTTAACTTTCACATTTGACTGTACTTTTGGAAATTTAAATATGCTAATAAAAAGAGTTACATCGACCGTTCAGACACCGTTTGGAACGAGAGACGAGCAAGTGGTTAATGACCAGTTAGCGTAGTAGAGTAGGTCTAAGTTGAGGAGGGGTTTAAGTAGTACAAAAGAACGAACTGTTCAACATAAAGTCAACAAATAATTAAAAACAATTTGATAAAGCCAGGAAGTGTTCAACAGAATAAAACAAAACTGTAAACTCATTAAAAAAGATTTCATTATTTTTGTTACACTACCGTAATTATTGTAACATTGTATGTACTGTGTACTTATACTGGTAACTCACATAATACAGCGGCAGTTTGCGAGTTTTTGTGTGTGATGTTGAACACGTTTGGTTGAGTAACAACAAGGTGGACAAAAGTTCAAACAGAATTTAGTATAAACGTGTGTCTGAAGCTTTACATACAGCGCAGTGTGCTCAAAGGTAACGCGGCAGCCTCCTCTCCCTTAGCCTTCACTCGAGCACGCTTGACGAAGTAAACAGTAAACTTGTTTCTCTAAAAGAAACACTGTTTAGCTTACTTTTTCATTTTGTCATTTATAAAACTTCATGAAAATTTACGAAACAGTCATAGATATGTCTGCTACTAGTCTGAAATGTCTAGGATCAATTTGGAGGGGTCAAAGTGGTATCTGTAAGAGCACGTTTTGTCAGTGGTACGTTTTGTCACTGGTACTTTTTTGTCGCTAGTACGTTTTGTCACTGGTACATTTTGTCACTGATGAGTTTTGTCACTGGTACGTTTTGTCACTGATGAGTTTTGTCACTGTACGTTTTGTCACTTGTAAGTTTTGTCACTGGGACGTTTTGTCACTTGCAAGTTTTGTCACTGGCACATTTTGTCACTGATGAGTTTTGTCACTGTACGTTTTGTCACTTGCAAGTTTTGTCACTTGTAAGTTTTGTCACTGTACGTTTTGTCACTTGCAAGTTTTGTCACTTGCAAGTTTTGTCACTGGCACATTTTGTCACTGATGAGTTTTGTCACTGTACGTTTTGTCACTTGCAAGTTTTGTCACTTGTAAGTTTTGTCACTGTACGTTTTGTAACTTGCAAGTTGTGTCACTTGTAAGTTTTGTCACTGGAACGTTTTGTCAGTGGTACGTTTTGTCACTGGTACTTTTTTGTCGCTAGTACGTTTTGTCACTGGCACATTTTGTCACTGATGAATTTTGTCACTGGGACGTTTTGTCACTTGTAAGTTTTGTCACTGGTACGTTTTGTCACTGATGAGTTTTGTCACTGTACGTTTTGTCACTTGTAAGTTTTGTCACTGGGACGTTTTGTCACTTGCAAGTTTTGTCACTGGTACGTTTTGTCACTTGCAAGTTTTGTAACTGGCACATTTTGTCACTGATGAGTTTTGTCACTGTACGTTTTGTCACTTGCAAGTTTTGTCACTTGTAAGTTTTGTCACTGTACGTTTTGTAACTTGCAAGTTGTGTCACTTGTAAGTTTTGTCACTGGAACGTTTTGTCAGTGGTACGTTTTGTCACTGGTACTTTTTTGTCGCTAGTACGTTTTGTCACTTGCAAGTTTTGTCACTTGTAAGTTTTGTCACTGTACGTTTTGTCACTTGCAAGTTTTGTCACTTGTAAGTTTTGTCACTGTACGTTTTGTAACTTGCAAGTTGTGTCACTTGTAAGTTTTGTCACTGGAACGTTTTGTCAGTGGTACGTTTTGTCACTGGTACTTTTTTGTCGCTAGTACGTTTTGTCACTGGTACATTTTGTCACTGATGAGTTTTGTCACTGGGACATTTTGTCACTTGTAAGTTTTGTCACTGGTACGTTTTGTCACTGATGAGTTTTGTCACTGTACGTTTTGTCACTTGTAAGTTTTGTCACTGTTAGTTTTGTAACTTGCAAGTTGTGTCACTTGTAAGTTTTGTCACTGGAACGTTTTGTCAGTGGTACGTTTTGTCACTGGTACTTTTTTGTCGCTAGTACGTTTTGTCACTGGCACATTTTGTCACTGATGAATTTTGTCACTGGGACGTTTTGTAACTTGCAAGTTGTGTCACTTGTAAGTTTTGTCACTGGAACGTTTTGTCAGTGGTACGTTTTGTCACTGGTACTTTTTTGTCGCTAGTACGTTTTGTCACTGGTACATTTTGTCACTGATGAGTTTTGTCACTGGGACGTTTTGTCACTTGCAAGTTTTGTCACTTGCAAATTTTGTCACTGGTACGTTTTGTCACTGATGAGTTTTGTCACAGGGACGTTTTGTCATTTGCAAGTTTTGTCAGTTGTAAGTTTTGTCACTGGTACGTTTTGTCACTTCTAAGTTTTGTCACTGGTACGTTTGGCTTACTTTTTCATTTTGTCATTTATAATACTTCATGAAAATTTACGAAACAGTCATAGAAATGTCTGCTACTAGTCTGAAATGTCTAGGAACGATTTGGAGGGGTCAAAGTTGTATCGGTAATCGCACGCAAAAATGAAATAATCGCACCGCGCAGCTGTCTCGCTGACGGGTTTATTTTAATTTTAAGACGAAGAGGACATTGAGGCTATTATCGCCTCCCTAAATGTAAGTGTGAGTGTAAAGTGTTAAAGTCGTAAGTGTAGCGTTGTAAGTGTAAGTGTATGTTAGACTCGGGTACCGCGAGGGACATCTAAATCCTCTAAATAGGTGCAGCTAGTCTGCACCCCCACTGAGGGGCAAGTGTTAAAGTCGTAAGTGCATTGTTGTAAGTGTAAATGTTTGTTAGACTCGGGTTCCACTAGGGACGTTAGAGACTCCCCTGTAGGGTCTCGCTGATGGAAGCAAATTTTATCAAATTATTTTTTTATGTTAACCTCCTTTTGAAACTCTGATTTTACCATTAGAACAGCACGTATTAGTGTTTTAATCTTTGAAATTGCATTGAAAACCGAAAATGAACCCTGATCGCCGTCAATTTAAATTCCTTAATTTCAACGGCTTTTGAAAATTCAAAAAGTTTATTTATGCAATTTTCAACGCTAATTACAACGGTGAAATCAGCATTGTAATTTATCCTAATTCATACTTGCAATTTATAAAAACTGATTTAACGTTTCTATTTCTAAGCTTTTATGTTCTATAAGTATTTATTTTGGGACAATTTTATGCTTACTAAAGTTTTTAAACAGTACCGATCTACCATAAAATCGTTTACAGCAAGTTTTTTATGGTTTTAAATGTTTTGGCATTAATTGGATTATTAGTGGAACTATTGAAATTGGAGGTGGTTAGTTATTTACAGTAACTTGTTTGTCTGACAGTTTGAATAGTTAAGCTCAGCTTATCTCTATCTAGGTCTTGTTTGTATTGTATAACGTGATAGTATCATCGTTTGCGTTCTAACTAATAACTTCCACCGGCCAAGCAAAACTTTTAAAAAAATAACGTGTTTGAAACAAGTTTCGTTAACATTTATAATCACTTATAAACGTTAGACATTTCCCATTTCATGACACACACACACACACACACACACACACACACATGCGCGCATACGCGTGCGCACTCTCTCTCACACACACAAACACACAACACACACAACATACACACACACGCACGAACAAACGCGCGCACCCACCCACCCACACACACACACACACACCCACACACACACACATGCGCGCACGCGTGCGCACTCAGTCTCTCTCTCTCTCTCTCTCTCACACACACACACACACACACACACATGCGTGCGCACTCTCTTTCTCTCTCACACACACACGCGCACAAACACACACGCGCGCGCACACCCACACACACACACATGCGCGCGCACGCGTGCGCACTCAGTCTCTCTCTCTCTCTCTCACACACACACACACACACACACACACACACACATACACACATGCGTGCGCACTCTCTCTCTCACACACACACACACGCACAAACACACACGCGCACAAACACACACGCGCGCACACACACACGCGCGCACGCGCACACACACACACACACAAATGCGTGCGCTCTCTCTCTCTCTCACACACACACACACACACACACACACATGCGTGCGCATTCACTCTCTCTCTCTCTCTCTCTTACACACACATATACTTGCGCGCACACGCGTACGCACTCAGTCTTTCTCTCTCTCTCTCTCTCTCTCTCTTCACACACACACACACACACACACACACACACACATGCGCACTCAGTCTCTCTCTCTCTTTCTCTCTCTCTCTCTCTCTCTCTCACACACACACACACACACACACACACACACACACACACACACACACACACACACACACACACACACACACACAATACACATACACAATACACATACACACCCACACGCACGCACGAACAAATGCGGGCGCGCCCACACACACACACACACACACACACACACACACACACACACACACACACACACACACACACACACACACATACATTCACTTATTTAAAAGTTCATAACTTTTTTTTCTAAAAATATTTGAAAATGTGATTTTGCTATCGTAATCAGCGTTGAAACTGATTAGCGTAAATACATTAGCATTTTGGAATTTCAAAATCCATGGAAATTAAGAAATACAATTTGACGTAGGTCAGAGTTCACTTCCGTATTTTCAATGCTATTTGGCAGTTTAAAGTGCAAATATGCGCAGATTTCAAAACCTAGTTGGATCCGAATTCCAGAAAAAAAGGTATAATAAAAAAATACCACTGAAAATCCGCTTCTATCACGTCAGATAGACAGAATAGCTGCGTGCAGCGTATGTTTAATAATCAAGCTTGAAAGCGCCACCAACCCGCAAAGTAGAGACCTAAATTATCGGGCCTGAAATTGAATAAATTTACCAAATCGTTTTCCGATATTTATTGCCCGAGTATGTTGGTGACATTAAAAACAAATCGCTCTCCATTGCGTGTAACAGACCCTAGCACCTCGCACCTGTTGGCGTCCTTTAATCATCTGTCGTCAGTAGGCGACAATCCTGCGTGACAATCAGCTGATTCAAGCACAAGTACCGTACTGCATAAATACGAGTACGGTTGTTACGGTGTAAATACTCCTGTGATGTTTTGAAGAAGACATACAATAATCTCCGCAGCTGGCTCGACAACGTGAGGAACGAAACTCCAAACATGTTTTACTATGTTGAGTATAATGATCTGCCTTCTCTAGCTTCGTCAATTCTACTTTTGTTGACGCGTTTCGGAGAACCTCCATCTTCAAAAACTATAAAGACGCTTCAAATATAGTATCCATCTTCAAAGACGCTTTTTCAAGGTCTACATAAAGGCCTCTTCTTTATTTACAGATATCTTCTTCTCAATTATTTGTGTTATACAGAACAAGTGATCTGTAGTCGATCTCACTCGAGATCCTGCTTGTTCTTCAACTTCCACATCCTTATATTCATGTTCTATTCTAACTTTTATAACTTTTCCATATAGTCTACTAATCAAACTTTTATTTTGAACTAAACTAAGTTTAGTTAAACTAAAAGTTTAGTTTTAGAACTAAACTAATCACATTTAGTTCTACTTCCTTTTTTGTGTATTGCTGTTATTATTGTACTCCATTCTTCTGGGATTTTCCTTTCTTCTGTACATTTTTGGAAGTGCCGTGATGTGTTTAAACAATTTTTTTGTTCTACTTACAAAAAAAACTGGAGTACTTACTCCAGGACCAGGTACTTTTACATTCTTAAGCTTTTTACATACTTCTTTTTATATTCTTCTTCTTTTCTGCTAGGATTATTGTCACTATGTTGAGTATACTGTTCTGTCTTCCCTAGCTTCGTCAATTCTACTTTTGTTGATGCGTTTCGGAGAACCTCCATCTTCAAAAACTATATCTATACTGGTCACCAATATTTATACTGGCCCGTCCTATTTATAATTTTCTATCTCCACCTAGTACCCCTCCTCTATTCAACACTTGTACATTAAACCTGACGTGCTCGCTTCTGATTGGCTCTTCAAAATCATACGTTTTCGCTCGCTTATGATTGGCTCCTTTCAAGCTTTCTCTTCAACGGTCGTCCCTCCTGTTAATTTTTGAAAATTTTTAGATTTTTAAACGTAATATCTGCTTGCGACGATATCTGTTCATTTATTATGCTTTCACCCTTTAATTTATATTTAAAAATTTCCAAGTTCTCTAAAATGTTCATACGTCTTCCTTTTTCTGCCATATGTAGTTCTTTCATGGAGTTTTCTATTTCTCGAGGTATGTGTCCCCCTTTTATTAAATGTGACGCATAATTTGAATCATTTTTGCCGTATTTGAATGATCTTCCATGTTCTTTAAACCTAGTTCTAAATTTTCGTCCCGTTTGTCCTATGTACACTGCCTCACATCCACACTGTATTCTGTATACCCCATTCTTACTATATTTGTCCTTTTCTTCTATATTCTTTGTCAGTTTGTTCCTTATCGTATTATTTGTAGCCACTGCTATATCTATATCATATTTTCTAAAAAAATTCTTAAATTTATATGCCTCTTTCTTCGTATATGTTAATGTAACCCATTTTCGTTTTTTATCCTCTCTTTTATCGCTGTTTTCTTCCTCTCTCTTTCTTTTATTCTTCGAAACAGATTTCTTATAACTTTTAAATCATAATCGTTGTTCACTGCTATTTGGAAAATTGTATTCAATTCTTCTTTATATTCTTTCCTCTTTAGTGGTACATTTAATAATCTATTGAACATGTGTCTAAACGCCGCCAGTTTATGTTCTAATGGGTGGTTTGACTTTGCGTTAATTATATTATCTGTGTATGTATCTTTTCTATATATTTCAAATTCAATTGTTTGTGCTTTCCTTTGTATTCATAAATCTAAAAAAATTAAACTACCTTTCTTCTCTTCTTCTACTGTAAATTAAAATTTCTTGTGTATATATACGATTAATTTCTTCCAATATGAGCTGCCCTTTATCGTCTTTTAAATCTTTAAATATTACTAGAGAGTCATCCACATATCTTACATATTCCACACATTCAAACTTCTTTAATATTTTCGCTATTATTTTTCCTCTAAATCTTGGATAAAGAATTCACTTAAGATCCCTGACAGTGGATTCCCCATACCTAACCCATCTTTTGGCTTATATATTTTATTATTAAACATAAACTGGTTTTGATTTAAAATGACCTTTAATGCATTAATAATTTCGTTGTTTAACCCTTTATTTTGACAATTCTCATCTAATTTTTCTTTTATAATTTTGATGGTTTCTTCAATCGGTATAGAAGGGTATATATTCTCAATATCAAACGAAAATATCCTACAATCTTCGGTAATTATTCTTTTCTGCAGTCGGTTTGCTACTATTGAATTCTTCACTGTGTATCTATTCTTCAACAACTTCATACCTTTTAATCATTTTTCTATATATTTTGCCAGCTCATAGGCAGGTGTTGTCCTATAATTAATCATTGGCCTAATCGGATGATTTACTTTGTGTATTTTCACTTGGGATCTCATTACAGGCATACTTGGATTCATATTTATACTGGTTTTCTTGGATTGAGTGTTTTGAATTTGAGTGTTTTTAATTTTGGAAAAACTTTCTAATTTCCTTTTGATATATATCAGTTTTATTTTTTCCCCGTTTTTGCACTCTGTCTTCGTTATAAAGTCTTCGGTTTTCTTATTTATCAACACTATCGCGTTCCCCTTATCCGCCTTTGTAACGATAACATCATTATCCCCTAACGTTCTTACTAAGCCTTGTGCTGCCCTTTCTTCTTTTTTATCTTTTTTGTTTTTTAATCTTTGTTTTATTCAAGATTTCTGTTGCCAAATGTCTTGCGTGATCCTGTTCTTCGTTAGGTATTAACGCAATTGCGTTCTCTATGTCCACTATGTTTTGCTCTACATCTTTCTTGATATTGCTATTCTTTCTGTTATGTTTTAACCCTTTTGGTAATACAATTTCCTCTTCTTCCTTTAGATCCACCTTTACTAAATTCACTATTCTTTCATGAAATTCCTTCCGTTTGTAATTACTTCTTTTGATTGTGTTCTTATTATTTATTAGTGTTCCTAATTTTTTATTCAACTTATCGTATTTACTTTTAGCCTCTTTGTTCATTTTGTTCTTAGTACACTCTATTATCTCCATTGCAATTTCTCCTAACACTATTTCATTTTTTTCCTTTCGAATAACCCATTTAGAGGGCACGCTCAGTCAACTTCTTAGCCTATGCTTCCTTCATTTTCCTTGAGTAGTTTTCTCTGTCCTCTTGCGTCCACTCTCTTCCTCTCCTGCACGTGGGTCTTTTATTCTCTCGCAACTCAAGTTGCCATATTGTACTTCTGAATAATTGTACTTCTGAATTGTACTCTGTCTCCTATAATTTCTGAGTCTATTGCGCTGTTTGCCAGGTCCTTGTCTATCTCTGTGAACCAGGTTATCTTGTTCCTGTGCTTGTTTAATATTGTGAAGATCTGTTTAGTTAGTCGGGTGTTCTCCATTCTGTATATGTGTCCGTAGAATTGAAGTCTTCTTTTCCTGAATACGTCCGTTATTTTTTCTATTTTGGAATAAAGCTCTCCATTTGACCTCTGTTTATATTCCAACCCTGTGTTACTCTTTGGACCCAATATTTTCCGTAAAATCCTTCTCTCCATCTTTCCTATTTTCTCAACGTCCTGAGCTGTATGCAGTTTAAGTGTTTCCAACGCGTAGAGGACTGCTGGCCTAACTACCGTTTGCTAGTGCCTTAGTTTAGTGTTCCAGGATAGGGATTTTTTGCTGTATATGTTTTTCATGAAAAAGTACGCTTTTTCCAGCTTGAGTAATCTGTTTTCTATTTCATTTAATATTTTATTTCTATATTTTTCTATATTTTTATTTCTATTATTTCTATTTTTTAACATTTTATTTCTATTCTATATTTTATTTCTATGTAATTTCTATTTCTATGTAATTTCTATGCATTTCTATGTAATTTTATTATTTTCTTATTAATATCGCTCTTTTTGCTGTATAATGTTTTTATTTCCATCTTTATCCAATCTTTTTCCGCCTTCTTGATTCCTTATTTTACAGCAAAACTATTTGTCCCATTCTTGATTCTTGCGTATGAAGGAATCACGTTATTTATAATACATTGTTTGTTAAACCATATGTTGGCTATCGTCTTATATAACTTCCTAAAGCTAAATTCAAGTCTTTTCACTAACATCGTCCGGCTGACTACTTTAAAATTCTTTTTATATTCTTCTTCTTTTCCGCTAGGATTATTGTCACTATGTTGAGTATAATGATATGCCTTCTCTAGCTTCGTCAATTCTACTTTTGTTGACGCGTTTCGGAAAACCTCCATCTTCAAAAACTATATCTATACTCAAAAGTAGAATTGACGAAGCTAGGGAAGGCAGATCATTATACTGAACATAGTGACAATAATCCTAGCAGAAAAGAAGAAGAATATAAAAAGAAATACATTAAGTAAAGTGCAGTGCTAACCACTGTATACAAGTAATAGCTAAAAATACAACCCTGTCATAAGCTTTACAATAACCGCCAGCAGACAGAAATAATGCATTTCTCTTATAGCATATTCCGACATTAGATTTATTCAAAGTAAGCATTATACACTGGATAAGCCAGCGAGGCACCCGGTAATCCCTCTTACTACGACTCCATTCTAGGTCAACTAAGACGTATGTAACTCATGTCCAGTCAAGTTATGGCAAAACAAGGGAAAATCGATGTCGGCACCCTTTTAGCCTCTCGCCCGAACGCCCTTGCAAACATAAATTCTTTTTACCCTGAAAGTTTTATAGCATAAGTTTCCATCCAACATTACCATATACTTATAAACATAAATGAACCACGCTGAACAACACGTATTCTGCAGTAAAACAAGTCACTAAAAGCAATGCACAAACTTTTTCACATTGAAATTAGAAAGCCGCCTCGGTGGCCTACAATACACCGATGTAAATAATGCGAGGCGGAAACCGACTGGAAATGGTTGACCTTGGCCAAACTACTGCCCTTTTCGCATTCGTTAGTCGCATGTTATTTATTGTTTCCTATTTCCAAAAATAAAGAGAACCTTAAAGGGCCGTCGTTTTATAGCCGTACATGACATTAAAAGCGCATCGCTGAAAGAACTAAAGGCTATCTCAAAGATCGAGTTTGAGAAGTGTTTCGAGGATTGGAAGAAGCGCTGGCACAAGTGCATAATCTCCAATGGGGACTATTTTGAAAGCGACAACAACAATGTAGAAGAATAAATAAATATTTTGTTCAAAAAATTAAAATTCTCGTTACTTTCTAAACACAACTCTTATTGTAATACTTAACAATATGTAATATGTAATACTTAACAAAAGTATTACACAGCCTATCTAGACTGTATGTAGTAATAAAACACCTACTTATATAATGTGTTACTCATATTTATTTACTTCTTTTTTCCATCTCTAAGAACTCTAGACAGGCATGGAATAAACTAATTTAAATGTTTGTGTGACAAAGTTATACAATAAGTCAGGTCTTATTAATATATAGTAGGTTTATATAGAATAAGACGTAAAATTTAATAAATAAAGTTAATATAACATTCATTCATTCATAAAGTGTCTTCATTGTTAAATTTAATTAAATAACAGTAATACTAAAGTATATTTTATATATTCTACGTGGGCTGAAAAACTGATGTTTTCTGACTGGACAGTAGTAGCGAAGACATTTAAACTGCCTCGCATTCTCTACATCTGTCGACTGTAGTTGATAGCGTTCACCTCAAGGACCCGGGTTGGATTCCCGGCCAGGGCTTGGCATTTTAATACTCTATAAATCATCCCATATATATATATATTTTTTAAGACCGACTATTGTGCACACTTGGGCTAATGCAGACGTTTGGATGATTTATAGCGTATGAAAATGCCAAGCCCTGGCCGGGAATCGAACCCGGGTCCTCGAGGTGAAAGCCCAGTACGCTATCAACTAGGCCACCGAGGCGGTCATCCCATATTCTGCATTAGCCCAAGTGTGCACAATAGTCAGACGATAAAAAAAAAAAAAAAAATTAAAATTACAACTTAGGGACCGAGCTTTGTTCTATATTATTTGCTGGTGTGTGCTTGTTAATAACCTGTTTCGTTAGACCTGTTCGCTAACAACACGTAGAAACAGCTGTTCCGCTATGCACAGAATAAACTACAATCAGCTGACTGTTTAATCAAATACACTAGTAAGTCGAACTGACGTAACCGAAAGACATTTCATTATGCAGCTGATGCAATTAGTCTTAACCCGTGACCTTGCACAGATGGAATTAGGTGAGCAGCGGAGAGGAGGGTGTTCTATCAACTCCTCTGATGACATTTACCGAGCCTTTTCCATAAACTTCATTACTATCGACGTTATCATTTCCTGCGACAACTCGCTTTAAAATGACTAACAGCGGAGAAGCAATAAGCGCAGAATAATTGCTCTGACTTTACTGTTTGTGTAACTTTTTCCATAAAAACTGTATTTTAGCAGTAAAGTGAGCTACTGGAACTACAAACTAGATAAATGTACAATTTAATTTAATTCACGGTTGATACAAATGTTGATTTTCTTACTAGCTTTGACCATTTCGTTACTCAACAAAATCCGTTTAATAGTTTCAAAAAGACGGTATTTCAAAATCTTAAAAATCGGGTAATATTTTTTATTTATACTTTTTTAAATCAAGGAAATGTGATTTGCAATAAGCGAAGTTAAAGTTCGCATACATTGGCGTTTAAATTGGGCGCTTGATCGTTTCAAAAAGACGGCAACAAAATCTGCTTAATATTTGTACTTTACACTTTTTTACTCGAGGAAATCCGATTTGACATGGTAATCGGCGATGAGGTTCGCATACATTGGCGTTTAAATTGGGCGCTTGATCGTTTCAAAAAGACGGCAACAAAATCTGCTTTATATTTGTTAATTACACTTTTTTTACTCGAGGAAATCTGATTTGACATGGTAATCGGCGATGAGGTTCGCACACATTGGCGTTTAAATTGGGCGCTTGATCGTTTCAAAAAGATGGTAACAAAATCTGCGTAATATTTCTAATTTACACTTTTTTTACTCGAGGAAATCTGATTTGACATGGTAATCGGCGTTGAGGTTCGCATACATTGGCGTTTAAATTGGGCACTTGACCGTTTCGAAGTGACAGTAATACATCAAAATCTTAAAGAACCCTAAATATTTTTAAACACTTTTTTGAATCAAGGAAATCTGGTTTGCCATCAAATCGGCGTTGAAGCTCGCATACATAGGCGTTTGATCGTTTCAAAATGACAACAATACATCAGAATCTTAAAGAACCCTAAATATTTTTATACACGTTCTTGAATCAAGGAAATCTGGTTTGCCATCAAATCGGCGTTGAAGTTCGCATACATTGGCTTTGATCGTTTCAAAGTGACAGTAATACATCAAAATCTCAAAGAACCCTAAATATTTTTATACACGTTTTTGAATCAAGAAAAATCTGGTTTGCCATCAAATCGGCGTTGAAGTTCGTATACATCGGCTTTGATCGTTTCAAAGTGACAGTAATACATCAAAATCTCAAAGAACACTAAATATTTTTATACACGTTTTTGAATCAAGAAAAATCTGGTTTGCCATCAAATCGGCGTTGAAGTTCGTATACATCGGCTTTGATCGTTTCAAAGTGACAGTAATACATCAAAATCTCAAAGAACCCTAAATATTTTTATACACGTTTTTGAATCAAGAAAAATCTGGTTTGCCATCAAATCGGCGTTGAAGTTCGTATACATCGGCTTTGATCGTTTCAAAATGACAGTAATACATCAAAATCTTAAAGAACCCTAAATATTTTTAAACACTATATTGAATCAAAGAAATCTGGTTTGCCATCAAATCGGCGTTGAAGTTCGCATACATTGGCTTTGATCGTTTCAAAGTGACAGTAATACATCAAAATCTCAAAGAACCCTAAATATTTTTATACACGTTTTTGAATCAAGAAAAATCTGGTTTGCCATCAAATCGGCGTTGAAGTTCGTATACATCGGCTTTGATCGTTTCAAAATGACAGTAATACATCAAAATCTTACAGAACCCTAAATATTTTTAAACACTATATTGAATCAAAGAAATCTGGTTTGCCATCAAATCGGCGTTGAAGTTCGCATACATTGGCTTTGATCGTTTCAAAGTGACAGTAATACATAAAATCTCAAAGAACCCTAAATATTTTTATACACGTTTTTGAATCAAGGAAATCTGATTTACCATCAAATCGGCGTTGAAGTTCGTATACATCGGCGTTTGATCGTTTCAAAGTGACAGTAATACATCAAAATCTCAAAGAACCCTAAATATTTTTATACACATTTTTGAATCAAGGAAATCTGATTTACCATCAAATCGGCGTTGAAGTTCGTATACATCGGCTTTGATTGTTTCAAAATGACAGTAATACATCAAAATCTTAAAGAACCCTAAATATTTTTAAACACTATATTGAATCAAAGAAATCTGGTTTGCCATCAAATCGGCGTTGAAGTTCGCATCGGCGTTTAAATTTAAAATGACAGCCCGGATTTACTTTCAGTATCCAGTGAAATTTGAAGATTTAACAGTTAATTTAACAGTTATTTTAACCCCGATTTCCGTGACGAAATATTAGTTTAAAGTGTAAGACACACAATTATGCGTGTTTTATTATTTCATACGTCGTATATTTTTATACGAAAACAACGAACGTGTGTAAGACATTAACGAAATAAAATTTTTATTTCAAGTTTGAATTAATCGCATCAAAAATAGTTCGCGTAAAGCTTCGGGAGTCACTGTTATGTTCTCATACACCGCCTAACTGACGTCACAACACATTACAGCTGTGAAGTTAAACTACGCGCTCCCTATTCAACATGTTGACAGCTTATATCGACTGCGTCAGATCGATCAGGGGTGGCCATGAGTGAGGGGGAAAGGAAGTGGAGCACTCCGACATACGGAAGTGTTATCGGTCTGTCTTACTTCACTTAACAATGCGAATATTGTGCCATTGTGACAAAGCGATGCACCTCGTTAGAAAACCGATCGTTGAATAACACGTACGCCGCAGCGGGTGACCTACATGCTATAATAGAATCGTTATTGTAAGGTGTGCCCGAGATCCCCTGGCTGCACCCTTTATGAAAATTTAAACGATAGTCTAAGCAGCGGTTCCCAAACATTTTTGTCTTGGGATCCACTTTTAGCCTGGAACTGTTGTTTCGGGACCTACACATACACACACACACACACACACACACACACACACACACACACACACACTCTCTCTCTCTCACACACACACACACACACAAACTCACACGCGAGCGCACACACATACGCACACACCAACGCACGCCCACGTACACACCCACGCACGCCCAAGCAAACACACAAACGCGCACACCCACCCGCGCGCACGTACACGCGCACGTGCACACACAAACTCGCGCTTGCGCGCGAGCACACACACACACACATACACACACCCTTTCACTCTCTCTCTCTCTCTCTCTCTCTCTCTCACACACACACACACACACACACAAACTCACACACGCGCGCGCACACGCATACGCACGCGCACGCACACCCACGCACGCCCACGCACACACACCCACGCACGCACACGCAAAAACACACTCACACACACAAACGCACACCCACACGCACACGTGCAAACACAAACTCGCGCTTGCGCTTGCGCGCGCGCACACACACACACACACCTCCTCTCACTCTCTCTCTCTCTCTCTCTCTCTCACACACACACACACACACACACAAACTCACACGCGCGCACAGACATACGCACACACGCATACGCAAGCGCACGCACACCCACGCACGCACACGCAAAACACACACTCACGCACACAAACGCGCACACCCACACGCGCAGGTGCACACACAAACTCGCGCGCGCACACACACACACACACACACACACACACACACGCGTTTGTTATTTTAAGGCGAAAAGCACATTGAGGCTATTACAGCCTTCCTAAATGTAAGTGTGAGTGTAAAGTTTTCAAATCGCAAGTGTAGTGTTTTAAGTGTAAATGTGTGTTGGACTCGGGTACCGCAAGGGACGTCTAAATCCTCTCAATAGGTGCAGCTAGTCTTCACCCCCTGCGGGGTTAAAGTCGTAAATGTAGTGTTGTTGTAAGTGTAGTGTGTATTAGACTCAGGTACCGTGAGGGATGCATATATCCTCTCAATAGGTGCAGTTAGTCTGCACTCCCCTGCGGGGTGGAGCCTTTACTAATACCATTGAATAAAAACATTTCTGTTATTGAACCAAAAATAAAAACCATATATCATGTTTTTTCTTCCTTTTTATTTTAATTACGGTAATTTGTTCGACAGCATGAAAAATTAACATAGGTAATTTTTAACAACACAATTTAAATCGTGTTATAGTTTATCAGCTGTACAATGAAATCAGTTGATCGTTACAATTAATAGAAAACTGATGTTTTACTACAATATAGCTAGTTTTTAACATCACCTAAAACTTATTATAGCCTATCAGCTGTTCATTGAAATCAGCTGATCGTTACGAATTAATATAAAACAACTGATCTTTTGCTATAACTACCAATATAAATTTGTGCATTCGAATCACGCGACGCGCCAAATCAAACATCACAACCAATCCTAAAACATGATAAATGTTAAATTGGCCTAGAAGTACAGCCATCATTAGAAAAAGCGTGCTCGATATCAGAGGCTAAAGTCCAAGTAACTGAACTATCTGCCGCTACGAACGCTGCAAGCTGCAAGGTCAGGGGGAAGCGTTGAAAAAAATATACAGTATCCGTTTAACTGTAGTTGAAAACTTCGCCACAAGGTCTCACCAGTAGCGAGCGCTCATAAAGCTCTCATAAGGGTTATCATTCTAGTACGTTTATATTCAGTATTAATGCAGAGGCTAGAAAGAAAAACACTAAGACAGTGCTGCTTGAAACACACGAAGGAAAGTTTTATTATCGCAATAAACGAGGCAGAGCGGCGTCTCTTCGTTGCATGTGGGCGTGGACTGGTTTTATTTATATTTTATAATATTCTTATGTCGCAATATGGTGTCTCGTTTATCAAAGCTTGTGCAAATATAATGCTCAGTGTAATGGCCTAAATATTCGGTGTTTATATATAAAAGAGTTATGTTGAAAGTACCATCAATAGATCGTACTGACTAAAATAAAGCCTGTAGCCGAAAAAATCATAACTTATCTAACAATATTTTCTTAAAATGGCGGCAACTTAAAATATTTAATACAAATATAAGGAAAAACTATTAATTTTATGAACACGAGTGAAAAAAGTTTCCTTTTTTAATTTTAAATAAACTAGCATACTTATTTTTTCTACTTGCTTCATAAATTACCCAGTTTTCAAGCAGATATTGCGTTTAAAAATCTAAAAATTTTCAAAACTCAACAGGAGGGACGACCGTTGAAGAGAAAGTTTGAAAGGAGCCAATCAGAAGCGAGCGAAAACGTATGATTTTGAAGAGCCAATCAAAAGCGAGCACGTCAGGTTTAATGTACACGTGTTGAATATAGAAGGGGTATGAGGTGGAGATAGATACTTATAAATAGGACGGGTCATAATATTGGTGTCCAGTATAGATATTTTTTGAAGATGGAGGTTCTCCGAAACGCGTCAACAAAAGTACAATTGACGAAGCTAGGGAAGGCAGATCATTATACTGAACATAGTGACAATAATCCTAGCAGAAAAGAAGAAGAATATAAAAAGAATTACCCAGTTTTGTATAGACGATAAAAAATTCACAATAGTCTAAAAACACTGATTTCACAAACAGAAAGGAAAAATCACAACACGTGCTCGCAATGACCTTCACTTGAACGCAACACGCCCCTGCATTGACTGTGCAACTCGTTCAGAAACCCCCAGCTTGGTTCCTTATAATCCTGTTTTGCATTAGTTCAATAACCCTATCATATCGTACAAATAATGATACGCCAGTAATAACCACGACTCTGTTATTAATTTAATTATTATTAAACATTTAATACGATATTGTTAAAACATAATACATATTGTTTTTTCTGTTCGAACTATGTATTCATTTTTAATAAAGACGTGGTTATTTTATGAAGCAAATTTTAAAAATACAATTGCGCTAGTTTATTTAAAATTAAAAAAGGAAACATTTTTAAAATGTATTTTTCACAAAAATTGGTAGTTTTCGCGTTATGTGGATTAAAAAAATTTTAAATAAACGCTATTTTGAAAAAACTAATAACTTTTTTATTTATTTAATTTTTATAGTAAGCGCCATGCAAACTTTCAACGCAATTGGTAGAACTATTCTGGAGATAAAAAATTATTTAGTGGAAAAACAAAATGGCGGCTAGCACGAAAACGAAGCATTTCCGGACCCATGTCAATAGGGATGTTTTCTTTATTTTTGTATAGGAAAACTACTGCAGACGTTTGACGTTTATTTTAGAAAATCCCTAGCTTTATATAACCTAGCTTACGTACAGAGAGTACAAAATATTCCAGACACAAAGCATGTTTAACAATTTAGAATAAAAAAAGTTAACGTATTGAATAATTAAATCAAAATTTCATTCAGCTCTAGGTAATGCAGATAATGTCATGTAACACAGTCAATGACAAGCTGTCTCGCTGACGTGAAGGAAGCGACTTGTTTTTTTTTTAATTTACACGTTTTAAATACCATTGCAATATAATAAACAGCGTTATAACTTGCATAAATTAGCTTTTTATTAGCCTACAATTTCAATATCGATTACAAGCTGTTAACTTATCTTGAACAGCTGATCTAAATCCATTCTGAACACAAAGAGATACTTGAACGCGGGAGTTCATTAACCTGCTCCTGAAAGGTAGGCTATACACGTGGCGGTTTTATTGATTTATTATTACACTTTGTATTGTTGCAACTGTGATTGTCCCGTTAGGGGATCGCACGCTGTGGCTATTGATTAGACAAAACTAGGTCGTGAACTTGAGGGTGTGACCGTGGAGAAAGTATTACAGCGTGCAAAAATACCTGTTGCGTAATGATGGCCGAGCCGCACGAACTAAAACTTTCCTGTCGCTCGGTGTCCATCTTTCATTTAGAACATACACAGATGGTAATAAATATAGTGAGGGATCTGCCCCTTGACACCTTCGGGCGCCAAAACCTTGGTGCCCGAGCGTTTTCCTGAGTTTAAGTTATTAAAATTTCTCCTGCAAACATTTTAATTACATAAGAAGTAAACAACACAGCTTAAACAACACATAAAACTGTGTTATTTATCAGTGTGTTAACATAACGCTGTGTTGTTTATCAGTGTTAACACAACGCTGTGTTGCTTATAAGTAAGTTAATATAACGCTGTGTTGCTTATCAATGTGTTAACATAATTCTGCATTGTTTACGAGTGTGTTAGCATAACACTGATTGTTTATAATGCTATGTTGTTTATGAGTGTATTAACATAACTCTGTATTGTTTATTAGTGTGTTAACATAACGTTGTGTTGTTTATGAGTGTGTTAACATAAAGTTGTGTTATTTATTAATGTGTTAACATAACGCTGTTGTTTATTAGTGTGTTAACATAAAGTTTTGTTGTTTATTAGTGTGTTAACATAACGTTGTGTTATTTATGAGTATGTTAACATAAAGTTGTGTTATTTATTAGTATGTTAACATAACGCTGTGTTGTTTATTAGTGTGTTAACATAACGTTGTATTCCTTATGAGTTTGTTAACATAAAGTTGTGTTGTTTATGAGTATGTTACCATAACGCTGTGTTGTTTATGAGTGAGGTAACATAACGCAGTGTTGTTTCTGAATGTGTTAACATAACGTTGTGTTGTTTATTAGTAAGTTA
Source organism: Callitettix versicolor (assembly GCA_022606455.1). Classification (NCBI taxonomy): domain Eukaryota; kingdom Metazoa; phylum Arthropoda; class Insecta; order Hemiptera; family Cercopidae; genus Callitettix; species Callitettix versicolor. The sequence goes on from CM040190.1 coordinate 7,539,462, forward strand.
ATATAATTCTGTGTTGTTTATGAGTGAGTTAACATAATGTTGTGTTGTTATTGAGTGTATTAACATAATGTTGTGTTGTTTATGAGTGAGGTATAACGTTGTGTTGTTTATTAGTGTGTTAACATAACGCTGTGTTGCTTAAATTCGTTAAATTATACAATATAAACTTACAAAAAGTATTTTTAATTAGAAGTTAGTCAATTACAAAAAATCACTTATTCGGATGTTTGCATTACGGTAAATTATCTGATAGCCTAACCGGCACAAAATATGGATTTTAAGGAGAAAACTCGCAAAAAAAATATATAAGGAAGAAACCCACAAAATTTTAAAGATTTTAATGGCCGCTAATTTGAAACTGTTGAACGAATTTCGTTGGTTAACGGATTTGTTCAAGCTATATACCAATAACATTTATTTGTGTGCCAAGTTTGAATCAAATCGGACTGAAAGTGTGAGCGTGAGGGTGCTGAAACACACACGCACGCACGCTTGCGCGTGCGCACACACACACACACACACACACACACACACACACACACACACACACACACACACACACACATATATATATATATATATATATATATATATATATATATACATACGCGCGCACGCATACACACACACACACACACACACACACACGCACGCACACACACACACACACACACACACACACACACACACACACACACACACACACACACACACACAAAACACACACACACACACACACACACACACAAACACATACAATTTTTAACGATCCTTCAAAAATAGCGTAATTGTAGAACTAATAGTTCATTGTCCCACGGAAAATACTGTCCTACATAAATGTGCAAAGAAAAACGTAGCGCGTGGCTGCTTCGTGCTCCATAACAGAAGCAAATGTTTGCTGATCTCCAACTCCCAGCGGCAGCGGCAGCGTTTGATTTCACCCCCGGTCTTGCTAATTTCCCCGCTTATTCCCCGAACAGTTACATGATTATTGTTCTATAAAGGAGCGCCTTAAATACCTTCCCTTTTGCAGTTGCAAAAGGAATTCATTTAACGCTTAAGGGTCAGAATGCTTTGTGAAATTATGAGCATTTTAGTAGTAAGTATAATTAAAAACACGGAAAGCCGTTAGGCCTACCACAAACATTATAATATTCTGCAATGTCCTGAAAGTTACTTGTAATATAACTGGAATTCGATTATAGAAAAACCATGTCACTGCAGACATTAAAAATATTTTTTTAAAAAACATAACCTTGCTAGTGTGTCACACATTTTTTAAAAACATAAATTTCCACGCCGGGGTTCATAAAATAATGTTACAATAAAAATAAACTAACATTATTGAATTATTATTTTCATAAAACTGAAAATAAATTATTTTCATAAACTAACATTTTAGATTTTCATTGAAAATTCAAGATGCGCATTTATAAATGAAATTTAAAAACTGTGAAACAAAACCAGCTTCTATCACGTCTTTGTATACATTTGACACGGTTTATGTAACGGCGATTTGTCGCCGAGACGTTCCATTTACCGTGACATTAGCTAATAGCAAATTAGCAACCAGTTTGCCGGCGGCCAGTCCGGGATTCAATTAGGGGCTTGCCCGGCCAGCGTTACCAACGGCTTAGGGACAGTGCTGAGCTCAAATAATTTCATTACAGTAGCCTAGCACCCAGAAAATCACAATCACTTCGGTTTTGGGTGATACAGTTTGAAATTTTGTATTGCGGAAACATTTTGGGTGTTTCTAAGTAACTAAACATTGTTTTTCAAGAATACAGTCCATTTCAACTGAGTGTGTGTGTGTGTGTGTGTGTGTGTGTGTGTGTGTGTGTGTGTGTGTGTGTGTGTGTGTGTGTGTGTGTGTGTGTGTGTGTGTGTGTGTGTGTGTGTGTGTGTGTGTGTGTGTGTGTGTGTATGTGTGTGTGTGTGTGTGTGTGTGTGTGTGTGTGTGTGTGTGTGTGTGTGTGTGTGTGTGTGTGTGTGTGTGTGTGTATAGCCCAATTTATGGGTAGTTGTACTTTGTTCGGGTCGTTTTTAACTTTAAAACAAATTAATTTTCAATTTAGAAAAAAAAATTTCCAACATTGTTATTGTTATTACAAATTTAAATGTCGCGGCACTCAACTGACGTGATGAAAGCGAATTTCCGAAAGCATTTTCCTTTATCTTACAATGTTCAAAATTCTTCTTTCACCGTCTTATCATAATTAGCAATGAAATCTGCGTATTATGATTTTGAACTTTCAAACTACATTGAAAAAAAGAAAAATAAACCCAGATACTGTTCAAAAATTTCTTAATTTAAACGAATTTTGAAAATTTAAAATGTTAAAATTGTGTAAGCTATTACCGTAATCGATTTTTGTGCCCAGAACACACACACGCATGCAAACACACGCACGAACTCACATGCGAGCGAGCGAGCGCACACTCACACATAAACGCACACACGCAAGCGCGAGCGCACGCACACACACACTCACATACAAACGCATGCACGCGCACTGACACGCACACGCTCGAGCGCACACACACATACACACAAACACACAGAAGCACATACACACGCGCGATCGAGCGAGCGCGCACGCACACACGCACACGCTCGCACGCGCACGCTCGCGCGCGCACACACACACGTGCGCGCACACACAAACATACATACACACGTACACACACACACACACACACACACATAAATATACACACATACGCACGCGCGCATACACACACAACCACATACACACATACACACACACGCATACGCGCGCGCATACACGCACATACACATACGCGAGCAAGCGCGCGCACACGCACACACGCGCTTGCACACACATAAGCACATACACACACGCGAGCGAGCGCGTACGCACACACACGCGAGCGAGCGCGCACGCACACACACGCGAACGAGCGCGCACACACGCACACGCTCGCACGCACACACACTAATATACATACACACACGCGCGCGCACACACGCGTTCAACACACACACACACACACACACACGCACACACACGCACACGCACGCACGCACACGCGCGCTCACGCACACACACACACACCCACGCACACGCACGCACGCACAAACAAGTGCGCGTTCACACATGCACACACACACACACACACACACACACACACACACCACACACGTGCGCGCTCACGCATACACACACACACACACACACACACACACACACACACACACACACACACACACACACACACACACACACACACACACACACACACACACACACACACACACACACACACACACACACACACACACACACACACACACACACACACACACACACACACACACACACACACACTTCGTGTACCTGCACTGCTGTTCAAGGATGTGATAGAACGTTTGTCGGAAAAAATCTGGTTTCGCATTTGATTTTTTTTTTTTTGTATTAGGTGTCGTTGGACTTATAACAGGATATACTGAAATTATTAAATTATTTTTAACAGTATCCTATAAACTCAGCCGTTTCCGCGTTATTTCATTTATAAAAATAATAGCGTTACATCTGTTGTAAAATTTTAGAGTGCCGCCATTTTGAAACGGTACGATTATTTATGATGCTAACGTTAATATTCATTCAAAATTTAATTTCATTTCTTTAATTTGTTCGTGAAATATTAATAACGGTCAGACGGTTAACGGAGTACTTTCGGACATAGCGTGACCTTTAATTTTGTCATCATTTACGCATGTATATCCTGTATATCCTAGATTACTTAGGGTTTTGTAAATGCACTGTATATAGTAAGAAAGTGTAAGGATATTTAAAAAGACATATATTTGTAGTAGTATTGTGCTGACTGAGCGCATACATAATAAAGTAAATAATCACAGATAACGGTTGATGATCACGCTCTGTCCACAGTTTCAATGACGTCATACAGACCGCGTGGGTCGGTGTGTCCCTGCGCGGTCAATAACTTCTTTATTTAAGGTCGTCGTATTGCGTTTCAAGAAACACGATTAACCCCGTCTGTTCAACTGTACGGGGTACTTAATATTCCGTTACAAACCTATTACACTGCTAAATGGTTTTACACTTTTTCATTAAAGTGTTGTGAAAAAATCGATTTTGAATTTTTTACGTTCACAGATGGTTTCCCTTGTAATCAAGGTAAGTAAGAGCACGCAAATGTGATGGAAGGGAATTTCCAAAAATGTTTTATATCGTATCCTTTCTTTTTGAAATTCTAGGAAAATCTGATTAAAAATATTTTTCTCCAATAGATATATGTATACTTTTTTTATATTTTTGTTCTTTTAGGGGATGAATTCGAAGGAAAATGCTGAATTACTTGTATCATAATTTGTGTTTTAAAACATTTTGTTTACTTTTAAGAAAATCCGATAAAAAATATTTTTCTCCAATGCAAACACCCTTTTTTCTCTAGTGATACCTCTTTTTTACATTTTTATTCTTTTAGGGAATGAATTCGGAGGAAAATGCTGAATTACTTGTATTATAATTTGTGTTTTAAAACATTTTGTTTACTTTTAAGAAAATCCGATAAAAAATATTTTTCTCCAATGCAAACACCCTTTTTTCCCTAGTGATACCTCTTTTTTACATTTTTATTCTTTTAGGGAATGAATTCGGGTAAATGTAGAAATATGTGATTCATTGTTGTTCAAATTGACTTCCAATTTAGCAAGACAGCTGCACCTCGAATTAATATTTAAACTTTTAAAGTGAAAAATATCAAACACGTTAACTGTACAGAATATTTGAAAGAGGCAAAATATTTTACAATGTTTACGACAAACGTAATGTTTATTATTTTTTCTGTAGTTTAAATGATAACATTAATCGTGAGTCCGGGCTAACCTTCAGTGTTGCAGACAAATACCAGGAATTAGTGTTTTATTATATTATTATTATTATTATTTGCGTATAGACCCTGTTGGATCACGCAAAGCACTCCGACTCATGTCTTGCTCCTTCTAATCCTCCACACCTCCCTCATCCTGTCCCCATGGATCCTCTTCCGCTCCTCCGTCCATTTTACCCCTGCTCTCTTTGGGATTTCATTCTCTGGAACCTTCCAACCGAGCATCTTTCTCCTGTATTCGTTCCTGTCTTCAACGTCTGTTGAGTCTATTCCTGCGTCATGTAGGTTTATTCTGACTTGTGCGATCCACGACGTTGTTGATTTGACACCTTGTATATACTTAAGGATTCTGTTGGCAAGTCTCGTTGTTGGGAGTCTACTGATGTGTCCATAGAACCGAAGCTTCCTTTTTCTGATATCTGCTGCCAGGTTCGATATCTTTTCTGTGGTCTTCCGGGAGTGCAACCTGTATCCATCTTCTGTTAATCTCGAGCCAAGTATGTGTGTATATATACCTATATATGTGTGTGTGTGTGTGTGCGCGCGCGCGCGCGCGCTTCGCAACTGTAATCCGATTTGATTCAAACGAGGCACGAAAATCGATTTCCATAGCGCCTTTGACAAGTTCATTAACAACGAAATTTGTTCGACAGTTTGAAAATGGCAGAAATTTCAAATATTTATAGATTCATAACTGTTTTGCCTTAAATTGTTTTGAAAATCCGATTTTATCATAATAATTGGTTTTAAAAAAATTGAATAAAGTAGCGTTTTGAATTTTCAAAATCCATCGAAATTAAGGAATTTAATTTGTTAACGGCTAGCGGTCATTTTTGTATTTTCGACGCAATTTGGAAGTTTACAGCGGTTTTGAATGCAAATTGCGATGGTGACATCAGAATTTCAAAAATGGTAAGATAAAGAAAACACTTTTGGAAATTTGATTCTAACACGTCAGCGAAGCAGGTGCGTGCCGCGATTATGACTTCTTCTGTCTCAAGATCGATTTTTGTAATGATCCTTACACTCCTTTATACGTACTGCGTACTGACACAGGAGTTGAATTGTTTTGCATAATTCTGTTAATGTATGAGAAGGCTTGAATTATGCAAAGAGAAGGGCAGCAACAAACTTAGCGTCGCTCCTTTCCGTCCTGGAATTAAATTTAAATAAAATAGAACAGCGTCCCTTCGTGTAAGGCTCACAGTGAATTGGCGATAAATATAAATAAACTTTCTCTTATTATTTTCAAAGTCTGTAGTTGGACCCATTAAAGTCCAAACAAAGTTACGGCCAGCTACGTTTTCTGAAAAATCCAAGCGTCAGATTTTGATAATTTTTGTATCATTATAACTTGGATATGACAATATTACACGGACCAAACTAATTTTGATCATTTTTGAGATAAAATTATTCATGCTTTTCCTAATATGCCTTAATGTAAAAAAGGACAATTCGTTAATGTAAAAGGACAATTCGTTAATTCAAAAGAACAATTCCTTAATGCAAAAGAACAATTCCTTAATGTAAAAGATCAGTTCCTTAATGTAAAAAGGACGGTTCCTTAATGTAAACAGAACAATTCCTTAATGTAAAAGGACAATTCCTTAATGTAAAAAGGAGTCTTTAGAAAGTTTTTGGTTAGTAAACTTGAAAAATTAGAATTTATCAAAATCTTATGTAACGATTGCAATAAAATTTTACTCAGATTTATCAAAATAATACTTAGGAACAATTTCACACAAACAAAAAATTCAAATTGACAGTTGATAAATTATTTGTTGATGACAAATTATTTGATGGTTTCAAAATGTTCATTTATAACACGTTCCCAATTGTTTGTTGATTTCAAATTTTTAGTTGCTAACAAAGTCTTAATTGTTTGTTAATTTCAAATTGTTTTTAAATAACAATTTTGTTGTTGATATTAAATTGCTGTTGATATCAAATTGTTTGTTGATATCAAATTGTTTGTTGATATCAAATAGTTTGTTGATATCAAATTGTTTGTTGATATCAAATTGTTTGTTGATATCAAATAGTTTGTTGATATCAAATTGCTGTTGATATCAAATTGTTTGTTGATATCAAAATGTTTGTTGATATCAAATAGTTTGTTGATATCAAATTGTTTGTTGATATTAAATTGTTTCTTTATATCAAATTGTTTCTTGATATCAAGTTGTTTGTTGATATAAAATTGTTCTTGATATTAAATTGCTTGTTTATATCAAATTGTTTCTTGATATCAAGTTGTTTGTTGATATCAAATTGTTTCTTGATATTAAACTGTTGTTGATATCAAATAGTTTGTTGACATAAAATCGTTCGTTGATATCAAATTGTTTGTTGATATCAATATTTTGTTGATATCAATTGTTTTTTCTATTTCACAACACCTTCAAAAATGTATGCCGCGAGGGTGTAATCCCAATTTACGTTTTATCCCCAATTCGTTTAATTTATGTTTATTCCCAATTTGTGTTATCAAAAAAAATCTATTTCGAAGTAACAGCGGAAAACTGAAAAATCTCTCTGCTTTTTCAAAATTATTGTATCAAACTTTTTCTCAAATTTTCGTCGTAAGTAATTTAACTCACTGTCAAATTTGAAATGAAAGGCATACACCGTTTTGGAGTAAATAGGGAGGGATTTAAAAAATAAACACAGACCGCCTATAAAATAAAATAAAATCGGGTTCGTTATGATTTTCTCGATTTCCTTTTAGTCAAAAGTGTTTTTTTTAAATATCAGACAGATACGACTTCAGTTATGAATTACCATAGGCTGTATGTTCCGCATTTTATGAACTGTACAGGTCTGATGAACCGATTTTGCTTTATTTAACGAATTTTTCTGCGAAGATGAAGAATTTTAGCGGCCTTTAGAGTAAGATCCAGATCGGGGCCAATCATGAGAGCCAATCATAACCTCTACATCAATTTTTGAAGTTCAAATAAGTTTTTTTTTAACATCCGACTATTGTGCACACTCAGGCTAATGCAGACGATGGGATGATTTATAGCGTATGAAAATGCCAAGCCCTCGCCGGGAATCGAACCCGGGTCCTCGGGGTGAAAGCCTAGTACGCTATCCACTAGACCACCGAGGCGGCTAAACGTTAAACATCCAAAAAAAAAGCTTACTATTGTTAACTTTTATCGTGTGCGTTACATAGAACCATAAGTCTTCATTAGTCTAACTGCCAGGCCCTGGTCGGAATCGAACCCGGGTCCTCGAGGTGAAAGCCCAGTACGCTGTCAACTAGACCACTGAGGCGGCGTATGTATGTACACGTACTTAAATGCAATATCAGTCCGATTTGATTCAAACTTGACACAAAAATATATTTTGCTACCACCGTGTACAAGATCGTTAGACAGCGAAATTCGTTCAACTCTTTTCAAACGACGGTTATTTCAAATCTTTAAGAATTCTTAACTTTTGTCGTCTTAAGTATTTTCGACATTCTGCTTTCACCTTCGTTATCATCGTTAAAATAAATGCACAAATAGCGTTTTGAATTTTAAAAATCCGTTGAAGTTAGGTAATTTAATTTTGTCTGAGATCAGATTTCCGTATTCTCAGTGTAATATGAATGCTGCTTGTGATTGTGTATTTCAAAAAGAGGATTAATAAAAAAATACTTTCGGAAATTCGAGGTTATCACGTAAGCGAGACAGCTGCGTGTCGCGATTATTTCTTCTTTTTTCCGACTCAAACCTGAGTCGGTTTGCAGCACGGTTACTGCCGCTGTATTTCACGTATCTTCATTAGTCTAAGTCAGGGGTCTCCAAACTACGGCCCGAGGGCCACATCCGGCCCGCGGACAGATTTTGTCCGGCCCGCGGAGAGCTAGCATACTTGAAAACTCCTTTTAGAGAACATATTTTTTATAGCAAATTAAATTTAGTTTACTGAAGTATTCTAATTTTATGTTGAATAATTATTAATATGACATCTACATTGATATGGTCATGGGCTAACTACTCATAACATTGTTGTAGGCTTATTGTTATTGTTTTTGTGATAAGTTGGATAAAGAAACACAGAATTGTAATGAGTAAAGACATGTATAATATGCAGAAAATTTAACTTCAGTATATAATAACTAACAAATTATTGAAATGAATCCAACTAACATTTTATACATTTTAAATAAAAACATAACTTATAACAAGCAGAATGACATATGAAATACTAATGAGATTTATGTAATTGAGATTTTTCCCTCCTCATGGCTCGTACTCTACGACTAATCTAGAAATTACAGATAATGACAGGAAAATTAATAATATGCAGTGTTGCCGTTTTGCGGACTTTAGTCCGATTTGCAGCCTTTTTTAAACGTTACGTACTTTTTCGGACTTTTTTTTTCATCAGTGGACTATTTCACTTTTTACCACCGGCAACAATGATAATATGGTTTTGGCCCTCGGAACTTACTGGAGTAATCAGTATGGCCCTAAGGCTGGAAAGTTTGGAGACCCCTAGTCTAAGTGGCAGAAGGTCATGACTTTCAGAACGGGGGTTTTCCGGAAACAAGAAGGAACGAGGACGTTTGCGCAGTGTTTTTGATTGTTAATTTTATTAACGTTGTGCTGGTTATAAATATTTAAGCATGTTCATTTTCAAATTTGGCTTACGCACTGCGCGAACACTAAATAAGACACACCATGCGTGCGACATCTCCCTTGACAGGTTGGGGCCGGCAAGTAGCCTCATCCATCCCTGCACGGCCGGCTTTCACACTTCCTGAGTAATCATTTATACCGCCCACTTCGTATCTAACCCACTGATCCGATTATTTCCAAAATTTATTGACAAACCTGTGTCCAGTATTTGTAACGCAGAAAGTTTGTGTAGTGTATTTTATAATTCTAAATGCGTAAATCTGTTTTCAGGAAGAAAAAAATAAAACGTTTCAATACGAAAAAAAGTTACTTGTGACTACCAAATAGTTTTTTTGTTATTTTAAGGCGAAAAGCTCATCGAGGCTATTATAGCCTCCCTAAATGTAAGAGTGAGTGTAAAGTGTCAAAGTCGTAAGTGTAGTATTGTAAGTGTAACTGTGTGTTAGACTCGGGTACCGCGAGGGACGTCTAAATCCTCTCAATAGGTGCAGCTAGTTGCACGCCTCCTGCGTGCCAAATAGTAAAAATGTTGGTCCGAGTTTAGTGGGATAGAATAAACACACAGAAAAACATGTCATTGTTGAAAATTTTAGTTGAATGTCATCGGAATCGTGCCTTCTGTTCTTCTCTGTGGTTTACGTATGCGCTTATCTTTCAACATCAGTTAGGAATGCAAATATCAGACAATCCGAATATAGTTAACAGCATTCACTAAATATTGAACAAAATGTAAATCAGATTTCACTTGACCGAACAATACACAATACACGTCTGGAAGCAAGGTTCGATTTACTTCCAGAAGGGTGCGTAGCGAAGGGGTTGGGAGGGGTGTAATTTCATGAAATGCTTTTTGCAGTATATATATCTGAGGGTGGATTAGGAAAGATCTCAATATTTCTAAAGTTATACGATTATTTTTAAAAAATGACGAATATCCGAAACACTAAACTTACGAATATCCGTGCTTGTCAGGACAGTTTTTCCTTTCTTAGCAAATTTCCATATAAATATATATATATATATATATATATATTATTTTTAATAATATTATTATTATTATTATCTGCGTATAGACCCTGTTGGATCACGCAAAGCACTCCGACTCATGTCTTGCTCCTTCTAATCCTCCACACCTCCCTCAACCTGTCCCCATGGATCCTCTTCCGCTTCTCCATCCATTTTACCCCTGCTCTCTTTGGGATTTCATTCTCTGGGACCTTCCAACCGAGCATCTTTCTCCTGTATGCGTTCCTGTCTTCAACGTCTGTTGAGTCTATTTCTGCGTCATGTAGGTCTATACTGACTTGTGCGATCCACGACGTTGTTGATTTGACACCTTGTATATACTTAAGGATTCTGTTGGCAAGTCACGTTGTTGGGAATCTACTGATGTGTCCATAGAACCGAAACCTCCTCCTTCTTCTGATATCTGCTGCCAGGTTCGATATCTTCTCTGTGGTCTTCCGGGAGTGCAATCTGTTATGGATATCTTCTGTTATATATATATATATATATATATATATATATATATATATATATATATATATAATATTATGATATATAATATTATAATATATAATATTATGATCTAGAAGTCAGGATCGATGCTTATTTCAACGTGGCGGATCTGCCTGTTACCATAATGGATGCTCCAATAGCTCTTTTTCCCAATGGATATTTGCTAATAAACCCTGATTGCCGTTGAGTTTCCGTAGAATAAAATGCGTGGAGAAAAATATAAAATAAGACATTTCGATAAAACTCGGACAATTACGCAGGTTCGAATCCACTTACTATTGTTAACTTTTATCGTGTGCGTTATATAGAACCATAAGTCTTCATTAGTCTAACTGGCATTAAAGGAAATACAATAACTACAAAACGATAAAATCTTCAACAAATGAAGATACGAGGTGTGTTCAGAAAGAAACGAGAATTTTAAAATTTCGCGGGCTTGGAGAGTCCGATTGCCAAACATTTTTATAATTATGTTGGTATACATGCCCTTGAAGCATGTTAACACTTTCAGCTGTTTTCATTGTTGACTTTGTCTGTGACAGCCACTAAGGTTAGACGTGTTTTTATGAGCTCGGCGATTTTCGTTTGTTAAAAGAAATGGAACAAGGAATTTGTATCAAAAATTGTGTAAAAAATGGAATAAAGTGTAACAAAGTGTGTGAAGTGTTAACAAAGGGCTATGGTGAGTCTGTTATGAGTAAAGCAAGAGTTTACGAGTGGTATAAGCGTTTCCAAGAAGGCCGTGAAGACGTTGAAGATGACGATTGCCCTGGATTCCCCAGCACGTCAACAACCGATGAAAACGTGGAAAAAGTGATGTTTATGAACAATCGCCGAATCACAATTAGAGAGGTCGCTGATGATGTTGGCATATCGATTGGATCATGTCATGACATTTTTCCAATCGTTTGTGTATGAAACGCGTGGCAGCAAAATTCGTTCCAAAATTGTTGAATTTTGAACAAAAACAGCGGCGAATGGAAGTTGCTCAGGAGTCACTAAATGAAGTCAGCGACGATGATATGATTACTGAAACGTATTATAATAGGTGACGAAACATGGGTTTACGGATATGACGTCGAAACTAAGGCTCAATCATCCCAGTGGAGGCATTCTGGCTCGCCAAGACCGAAAATGGCTCGACAAGTGCGGTCGACCGTGAATGTTATGATCACTGTATTCTTCGATATTAATGGCATAGTCCATCATAAATTCCTGCCACCAGGTGAAACGGTTAATAAGGAGTACTACCTATAAGTACTTACGTTCAACGCCGTTTGCGTGAAGCAATTCGAAAAAAACGCCCAGATCTGTGGAAAAACAATTCATGGCTTTTGCACCACAATAATGCACCAGCTTACACTTCATCGCTTGATCGTGAATTTTTGGCCCAAAATAGTACTGTAACGATACACCAACCTCCATATTTGCCAGACAAGGCTCCGTGTGACTTTTTTCTATTTCCAAAAATAAAGAGAACCTTAAAGGGCCGTCGTTTTACAGCCATAGATGACATTAAAAGCGCATCTCTGAAAGAACTAAAGGCTATCTCAAAGATCGAGTTTGAGAAGTGTTTCGAGGATTGGAAGAAGCGCTGGCACAAGTGCCTAATCTCCAATGGGGACTATTTTGAAGGCGACAACATCAGTGTAGAAGAATAAATAAATATTTTGTTCAAAAAATTAAAATTCTCGTTACTTTCTGAACACACTTCGTATACCTGGTATCAAAGTGAGCAGTATTTTTGTTGAAAAAATAAACAGAAATTTACCCAACGGACGACCCACATAGACAAGACTTGTTCACAGAGAAATGTGTTCCATTGCCAAAGTAACAAAGTGTTTCACTCACCATGTTCAGGACCGGTCAATGACGCCGTATCTACAAAACTGCGCTCTGCCAAGTAGATAGCCAGGAGCAGCCTCACGCTGGCCCACATCATGTCTGCTCAACTTTTTGAACCTAAAAATGAAGCAAAAGCTTTAAAACTTTAGGCAGGTATTTTCCTCTAATATTGTAAAGATAACAGATAATATTGTCACCGTGCGAGATATCGATTACGTTTCGATGGATAACAGTTTTTATCGTAATGTTTTGTCCCCGTCATGACAAAAACATGTTTATACATAAATCTAGAGGTTTATCCTTATGTTCTTTTTATATTCTTCTTTTCTGCTAGGATTATTATCCTAGCACTCGTATCTATACTCGTATAGATAGTATACTCATATAGATAGTATACTCGTATAGATAGTATACTCATATAGATAGTATACTCGTATAGATAGTATAGATATAGTTTTTGAAGATGGAGGTTCTCCGGAAAGTAGAATTGACGAAGCTAGACAAGGAAGATCATTATACTGAACACAGTTTATCCGTATGTTATTTACTTGTTACGTCTGAAATATTATGTAATCGCTGCATTAAGTAGTCCGCTAACATGATGCAAGCGAATTTTCTGCAGCACTTTTTCTATTTTTATCCTCTTCTTGAAACTCCTTTGTCACAATATACGTTAGGAATTTGAACTTCCGAATTGCACTGAAAATACAAAAATGATCCCTGACTACAGTCAATTTAAATGTTGACTTTTTTTAAATCTGATTTTTTTTTATTTTAAGGCGAAAAGCACATTGAAGCTATTATCGCCTCCCTAAATGTAAGTGTGAGTATAAAGTGTTAAAGTCGTAAGTGTAGTGTTGTAAGTGTGTGTTAGTCTCGGGTACCGCGAGGGACGTCTAAATCCTCTCAATAGGTGAAGCTAGCTGCAACCCCAATGCACAGTTAATAGCGCTGATTATTATAGTGAAATCAGATAGATTGAACATACAAATCCGTTTAACATTTCAAAATGGCGGTCATTTTAAATTTTCAAAATTTCATAAATTCTTTTTTTGAAAATCTGATTTCATCATCGTGATCGGCTTTAGAAACTGCATCAACTAGCATTTTGAATTTTCAAAATTTAAAAAATTCAATTTTTTGTGTTTAAAGTCCGACTATTGTGCACACTTGGGCTAATGCAGACTGTGGGATGATTTATAGCGTATGAAAATGCCAAGCCCTGGCCGGGAATCGAACCCGGGTCTTCGGGGTGAAAGTCCAGTACGCTATCATTATTAATTTTTGTTTAAAAAATTCAATTTGAGATGCAGTCAGAGTTCATTTCAATGCAATTTGGAAGTTTAAAACGCCATTATACGCAGACTTTAATGCTGTTTTATACTGACGATATCGGAGATTCAATAAGAGGTTACTTACCATCTAGTCGACGATACAGTTGCGTGCAGTGATTACTTGCGCATTCGCGGTACTGTAAGGTAATCAATTAAAATTTCATAAAAATCATCCACAGTAAATAATTTTAAATACCTCGGAGCGATGCAGAACGAGGCCTTTGATGTGGAAATTTCGGTGTTAATAATCGATTAGCTACTGACAACAGACGATACAAAGCGATCATCGATTATTCAAAGCCAGCTAGGTAACGATGTCGTTAAAATAGGATCATACCGTGTGTTGTTAAGACCAGTTATCTTTTATTGTAAGACCGTTTTGTTTAAACATAACGTAGGCAATATTTACCAAACGGTCCAAATTTTCGAGATTTTTATGTCAATTTCAGTCGAAAAAAGAACGATCATCGCGGTAACACCCCGGACTAGGGCCAATAAAAAGCCACTGAATTCTACAATGTTTGAAGGGTTGTTAAAAAAATTTTTTGTTTTTGTTTATTTTCATTCATTTTTTTTTTTAATTTAAGCCCAAATTGGAGCACACACAGTCAATTTAATTAAGTCTTTTGGTTATTCTGCGTTTTTTCCAGTATTTTTTTAATCTTATTGATCTCTGAAGTATGAGTTCTTCCGAATATACTACGTTTCGTGGACGTTTTTCCCTAAACTGTAATTGGGTTTCCTGACTTTTTAAGATCGCTTTTTCCCTTCTTCCTGCCAATTGCTCCCTGGTTATTCCCAAGTTCCTCCAAGTCCTGTTCCACCTCCTTCAACCAGTTGTTCCTAACTTTACACTTCAGTTGGTAGTCCAATAATCTCTTCGTAAGTCTACTCTCCGGTAATCGAGTTAGGTGTCCAAAGAAGGCCAATCTTCTTTACCTAAAAATGTTAGTGAGCTCCGAAAAATGTTGCTCCGATACAAGACCGCATTCGGCAATAGTCTGTACTGTCCCCCCACCAAGTGTACCTTATTAATAATTGTTCGGAGTACTCTCCTTTCCATTCTCTGGAGCTCCTCTGTTCTATTTTGGCTCTTTAGAATAAATAGGGTCTCCGAGGCGTTAGTTACGTTTGCCCTTATGACCGTGTTATAATGCCTACGTTTAGATTTTATAGAAAGCGATTTTTTTGTATGTGTTCTGGGTCAAATAGAAGGCAGATCTTAATTTAGCTACTTTCATTCATTTTATTATAACATAAAATAAACAAAATGGAAAATACTTTTTTATATGTTCAATGTAGGATGTTTGGATGTTTGTGTACTATTTTAATACTGATTACGAAGGTGAAATTATAATTCCCAAAGAAACTTCGGTAAAAACTATATTGTCGGAAATCACGCGAGCGAGACGGCCGACATTATTTTTGCGTCTACAAGGCTTAAGCCAGTCTCTAGAACTCGCAGACTACAAAAGTTGCTCCACTAAAAGCCTTTGTTTAAAGTGAAGCCTTGCATAAAAGCACATAAAACTTCCTTTTGTTTCACGTCATTAACCGATCAGTCGGGGAGGCACCGTTATCATCCGGTATCAGTTTACAACTTTACAAGGCATACGGTAATAAACATCTTGTAGCCTGGGTTTTACTGAGCACACAAAAAGACGGTGCTGCATTTCAAACATCAACATCGCATAACAAAGGATGTTTAAGCATCATCACGCAGCTGTGTGGCTGACGTTTTTCAGTACAAAATTCAGACTTTCAAATTCAACACGACATGCGCGATTCATAATGTATTAACTTCCGAACTGATTCGCGCCCTACTTGGATCACCAATTTTTAAACGAATTTCCATTCAAAATGAGCTATTGGACGCGGCCATCCAGGATCTTGAAATGAGAGCGGATTCTGACATCTACCTTATTTTGAGGGATCTTTAAAAAAGGTACGTATGTGAGGGGTTCGGTAGTGGAAATGGCTAAAGCACTGGTCAGTCTACTGCGTCACTCAACTGCGCACCTAAAGGATCTTAGTTCGAACTGCAGTTACTTCCGTCAGTTAACACTGATCTCTCTCTCATCCTCGTTAGTCTAACTGACATAAAGTACAGATGTTAAGAAAAAAGTACGCATATGTGTAAAAAAGGCACGGTGGTTGATTTGGCTAAAGCACCGGTTGTTAACTAGAGCCGCAGTTACTTCCGTCGTTTTTCCCTTACCGTTAACACTGATCCCACGTCCTCCATAGTCTAACTTGCATGAAGTATAGATGTTAAGAAAAACGTACGTATTTGTGTAAAAAGGGCACGGTGGTTGATTTGGCTAAAGCATCGGTCACTCTGTTGTTAACTAGAGCCACAGTTACTTCCGTCGCTTTCCCTTACCGTTAACACTGATCCCTCATCCTCGTTAGTCTAACTTGCATAAAGTATAGATTTAACAGAAAAGTACATATATGTGTAAAACAGGCACGGTGGTTGATTTGGCTAAAGCAACCGTTATTAACTAGAACCGCAGTTACTTCCGTCGCTTTTCCCTTACCGTTAACACTGATCCCTCGTCCTCGTTAGTCTAACTTGCATAAAGTATAAATTTAAGAAAAATGTACATATATGTGTAAAAAGGGCACGGTGGTTGATTTGGTTAAAGCACCGGTCACTTTGTTTTTAACTAGAGCCGCAGTTACTTCCGTCGCTTTCCCTTAACATTAACGCTGATCCCTCGTCCTCGTTAGTCTAACATACATAAAGTATAGGTGTTAAGAAAAAAGTACGTATATGTGTAAAAATAGCACGGTGGTTGATTTGGCTAAAGCACCGGTTGTTAACTAGAGCCGCAGTTACTTCCGTCGTTTTTCCCTTACCGTTAACGCCCATCCCACGTCCTCATTAGTCTAACTGACCCAAAGTATGAACGCTAGAAAAAAGATCGTTAACGAGAGAATTTCAAAATGATGGCCATCCCAAATTTTTTAAAATTCATAACTTTTTTTTAAATACTTTTAAAAATCAGATTTCATTATCTGCGTAAGTTAACATGTCCAATTTTCAAAATCCGTTGACAGCGTTCAGTGTAAGTTTTCGTATGTTAAATGCAAGCAATTTTAAAAATTTAATATATGCAGATCTGAATTATGTTAATGACTGGTGAAAGTGGAGAAACAAAAATAGCTAAAATAAAAAAATTCTTTTGTAAATTAGCTTCAATCACGTCAGCGAGGCAGACGAGTGAGCTTATATATTTTACAACTTATACGACAAAAGTATTCGGTTAAGATTTTAAGATTTAAAATTATTTTTACTAGAGGAAGGGATAGTTCAACCCCAGGCACTGCGATCGACTGACCTATTGTGCAACTTGCCTCTTAAAATACCTAGTTCAGCAGATTGGTGCCGCTAATAAGTTCCAACAACCCACTGACTAGCTCATTCTGCTGAAGATCAGTAGGGTCTTGGAAACCAAAAACCCCTAGCCTCCTACTAGCAAGAGCCTTACAATCATAAATTATATAACCTGCAGTTTCCTTCTCCTTCCTGCACAATCTACACACGGTTTCTCCGTGGTATACACCTATCCTGTTCATGTGCACCCTCAGACCACAGTGCCCTGTTAGGAGCCCCATGATCCTCCTGAGTTGTGTTTTACCCAGGACATCTGTCCTTTGATTCCTCCAGAAGGAACTTTGCTTAAGAGATGTTTACTATGGGAATGCCCATGAAGGTTGTCCCATCTTACCTGGTGTTGACATGTAATCCACCCATTAATAGTGGACCTGGCCAACGATAGAGAAATCGGTTACTTTTACAATGAATCTTCATCGGACCTGTGACATTCGACGTAAAATCTTCACAAAAGCTCCTTAAGTTTAGGCGCTTTAACGCTTTATTTCAGTCACTTTAAAATAGTTCAAACGAATACGAGAATGTTCGCGTCAGGCTGCCACATTGAATGACAACGGTCCCAAGATTGTATTTTATCTTTTAAAAATATAAATCACACACACACACAACACACACACACACACACACACACACACAAACACACACACACAAACACACACACACACACACACACACACACACTCAAACACACACACAAACACACGTGCACGCGCGCACACACACACACAAACACATACATACGCGCGCGCGCACGCACGCACACACACACACACACACACACACACACTCTCTCTCTCTCAAACACACACACACACACACACACATAAACACATACACGCGCACACACACACACACACACACACACACACACACACACACACACACACACACACACACACACACACACAAACACTCTCTCTCTCTCTCTCTCTCTCACACACACACACACACACACACACACACACACACACACACACACACACACACACACAAACATACACATGCGCGCGCGTGACCGACATACGCCAGGTCGGATTGTATTTATCGATTAATTTTTAATCGAAATCGGCGAAACGCCGCGGGCGCGTCACTCTTTGTGTTTCTAATTTTTTTCTGCAAGTTTTTAAGTAAGGAAATTAAAAAGTTCTCGATTCGCCCGACAGGTAGCGCAACTAACCCACTTCAGTTAATTACGCCTTGTTGTGAGTGTTGCACTCGACTCGCACGAAGCAATAAGTTGCGTGAAGGGTTTAAACGGGAATGACAGCACAAGGCCGGGCTTAGCGTGTAATTAAGGCTTTAGAAACTTGACACCGACAGATTGCGCTCTTTCCCCGTCTCGTTCCGCGCTTATTATCTGGTCCTGTACAATGACAGAAAACCGCCCGACCGATTCTTCAGGTTTGCCTAGCACACGGTACAGAATTACTGGGCATCCTTTAATTTTTGTTTTTGTTTATTTTAAGGCGAAAAGCACATTGAGGCTATTATCGCCTCCCTAAATGTAAGTGTGAGTGTAAAGTCGTAAGTGTAGTATTGTAAGTGTAAGTGTAATACTACATATCCAAACTGATGCGGTTGTTAGGCCTAACACGGTGATACTTAAAAAAACCTTTATATTTTTTTAAAGAATACTGCATATCCTAACTGACATGGTTGTTGGGACTATCATGGTGATGTATGAAAAAACCTTTATTTTTTAAAAAGAGTACTCCAACCTTAACTGACACGGTTGTTAGGCCTAACATTGTGTTGCGTGAAAAATTCTTTATATTTTTTAAAAATAATACTCCATAAGTTAATTAACATGGTTGTTAGGGCTAACGTGGTGATGCATTAAAAAACCTTTATTTATTTTTTAAAAAAGAACTCCAGAACCTAACTGGCACGGTTGTTGAGCCTAATACGGTGATGCAGGAAAAAACCTTACTTTTTTACAAAAGTACTCCATAACTTAACTAACACGGTAATACGTAAAAAACCTTTATTAAAAAAAAAACACCATAACCTAACTGACATGGTTGTTGGTCCTAACACGGTGATGCGTGATCTTTAATGTACATCATGATTGCGGGCAAAGCCGTGACGGGTAACAGCTAATCATATTATATTTCTGAAAGTTTGTTTTTGTTTATTTGTTTGTTATTTAATTACACTATAACTACTGGACCAATTGAGATTAAATTTGGTATGAACACGGTTTAGGTACCTGAGATAAACACAATACTATTCCAGTTTAATTGAATAATAGTGACTTTTCAATAATACTGTATTTTATTAAAATATAACAGGACCCTGTTTTAGAGTATCGAGTAGCAAAAATGTATATTTCTTGGCCGAAAACCTTAAATCGTATAATATTGTAAATAGAAATATATTAAAGTGAAATGAACCTATTCTGATTTTGAAAATCGACTATAAATTTTATTGCCTACATTATAATTGCAGGCAAAGCCGCAACGGGTAACAGCTAGTCAATATATATAAGCAAATCTTAAAACCGGTGTGGACCTATGGCATACAGCTATGGCTATACATTTTTTTTAAGGCGAAAATCACACATCGCCTCCCTAAATGTAAATGTGAGTGTAAAGTGTTAAATTCGTAAGTGTTGTGTTGTAAGTGTAAGTGTTAGACTCGGGTACCGCGAGGGACGTCTAAATCCTCTCAATAAGTGCAGCTGTCTGCACCTCCATGCGGAGCGGGGGGGGCTGTACAAAGAAGGCAAACATAAATAAGATTCAAAATAAAGTGCTCCTATGTATTGTTGATGCACCGATGTGTATAATAAATAACAACATGCATAAGGATTTGAAAACAGGTACGGTCAGTGAAGAAATAAACAAGCTTGCTAAGAAGCACGGACAATGCATCTCGCAACACAAGCATCCAGAGATACGCAGATTGCATAAAGCCGGTTTAATCAGAAGGCTGCGAAGAACAAAACCACTTGACCTAATTACTTTAGTCAATAAGGAAATAACCAACGGGTTTTGTCTCCTCAAAGTGTTGTAATTAAGAAATGTAAATTACTAGATGTGTATTTTTACTCAGTTTTAATAAAAATAAATAAATAATTTATGAGAACTTAAAGCATTCCACTTCTAACGCTAACTCATTTAACAAATTTTATCAAAACTGAAATGAGTTACTGAAACCAATACAACAAATATAAAAGTTGTTTTTTGTTGTTTACCAGTTTCGATATATCTCGAGAAATAATTAACATACGATTTAAGATGGCTTAAAACACGTCACATCAATCGACTGAGCTTTCATTTCAAAAAAAAGTCTAGAAAGGATAAACCACTACAACTGGTTATACGAGGTGTGGCTATTAAATAACGAGACTGACATTGCGGTGGTACAAGTGCGCATGCGCCAACAGCTGTTTAGTGTGAAGCTTTCTCTTCAGAACGCAGTTAGTCTCGTTTGTGTAACCAACACCGTTTAGTCATAACCTTCGTTTCCGTTAGTGTTGTTATTTTGTTTTGCCGGAAAAAATGGTTAGTGTAACAATAGAGCAACGAATTGTTGTTAAATTTCACTTCGAACTTGGAAAAACTTCTACTGAAACTTATAATTAACTGCAAGACATGTATGGTAGTGAATGTTTGTCGCGGATACGTCTTTTTGAACGGTTTAAGCGTTTTCAAGATGGCCGACAAGACATTGAAGATAATTCGCGGCCAGGTCGCCCTTCAACGTCAAAAACGGATGGCAATGTCGAAAAAGTTGCTAATTTGATTCGGTCTGACCGTCGATTAAGTATTTGTGCAATTGTTGAAGCTGTAGGCATTGATAAAGAACGTGTACGGCAAATTTTACGTGACAATTTAAACATGTGAAAATGTGTGTCAAAATGGTGCCAAAAATTCTCACGTTTGAACAAGCAGCTTGCAAAAATGTTTGTACTGACACTTTGGACGCCATTGAAAATGACCCAAATTTATTGGAAAGGATAATAACATGTGATGAATTGTGGTTTTTTACGTATGCTCCAGAAACAAAGCGCCAATCCATGCATTGGAAGACCCCAACTTCACCGAGAGCCAAAAAAGCAAGAAACAGCAAGTCGAAATTTAAAGCAATGATGATTGTTTTTTCGATATTCGTGGGATTGTGTACCTTCACTGGGTTCCTGAAGGTTAAACAATTAATCAATATTACTACCTTGAGGTACTTGCTAAACTACGTGAAAGAGTAAGGAAAAAACGACTCGAAATGTGAAAGGACAAATCATGGGGTTTCCACCAAGACAATGCGCCAGCTCATTCCGCGTTATCTGTCAAGAGGTTCCTGGCCAAGTACAGCATCCCAGTGTTAGAACATCCACCTTACTCACAAGACCTTGCACCATGTGACTTCTATCTGTTCCCTAAGGTGAAATCTGCATTAAAAGGGACGAGATTTGAGTCCGTGGAAGCTGTAAAATTGAAAGAGGCAAAAGTCCTGAAGGAGTTGACAGAAGATGGCTTCCAGCAATGTTTCCAACAATGGAAAATTCGCATGGAGCGTTGCAGGGATAGAGAAAGTGATAATAAATAATTATGTATAAAATGAAAATAATGTTTTTACAACGTCAGTCTCGTTATTTAATAGCCACACCTCGTAATCACATTTTTAACCGTTATATAACTGAATATATTTGGATAAACAACTAAGAAATCAAAATATGTAACGTACCCGTTATTTCAATTTGAGTAAAAATGGCATTAGAAATAAAAATAAAACTAATTATTTAACAGTACAAAAGAGAAATAGCGCATACATTCAGTTATTATGTGTCACTGATTCCAATGAGATTATTAAGGTATAAATAAATTTCCCTTACAATATTATTACATTTATTGCTTCAGAAAATATTGTCGATACGGTTCCAATAATCAATAAAGACATAGGCCCTAGTGGGTTATAAAACAATTTTTTTTCGTTAAAAAAAAACTTGCGATCACAAAATGTAAATTTATTTTAAAAAATTAAATATTTTAATCACAACGCATTGTCATTTAAATGTCGATTGAAATGCTTTTTTGGTTTATAATTTTATTTGAATGCATTGTTTGTTTTAATTTAAATGTTTGTTATTTGGAAAAATCCAACATCGGTATTTGGTAATAACAACAACAAGGTAAACAACAAACACAGTGTTTTCCTCATTCCACACCACAGTGTTTTATTAAAGCTCTGAGCGGTTGTTCAACAAATGCAGCTTAAAAACTTAATTCATGGTCAGTGTTTCAAAGTTAAATTTCTTTTTCAAAGTGAAACAATTTCGCCGTTCAAAGCAGATTATACTTTTATTCTCTTTATGTTGGTATCTTACGCCCTTTAATTAAAAGCTTGTTTTGGGATATAAAATATTACTTTGGTCACAGCATTTGGGTTAAATATTTTATGCAAACTTTCGGCCATATTGAATTTATTTCTTTAGACTAATGTTAATTAAGGGTACAGATTAATCTGTTATTGGTTAAGATAAAATTCTGTTTGACATTTGATTTTAAAGCTCGTGTATGTAGAAATATAGTCCGTTTTTTATATTTTGTAAAACATTTTGCTTTTAAACATATATCATATACCTTTTAAAGCAAAATATACGAGGTGTGTTCAGAAAGTAACGAGAATTTTTAAATTTTGCGGGCATGTAGAGTCCGATTGTCAAACATTTTTTTTATTATGTTGGTATACATGCCCTCGAAGTATGATAAAACTTTCAGCTATTTCATTGTTGACTTTGTCTGTGACAGCCACTAAGGTTAGACATGTTTTTATGAGCTCGGCGATTTTCGTTTGTTAATAGAAATGGATTAAAGAATTTGTATCAAATTTTACGTAAAAAATGGAATAAAGTGTAACAAAGTGTGTGAAATGTTAACAAAGGCCTATGGTGAGTCTGATATGAGTAAATCAAGAGTTTACGAGTGGTATAAGCGTTCCCAAGAAGGCCGTGAAGACGTTGAAGATGACGAACGCCCTGGACGCCCCAGCACATCAACAACCGATGAAAACGTGGAAAAAGTGAAAGTAATGGTTATGAACAATCGCCGAATCACAATCAGAGAGGTCGCTGATGATGTTGGCATATTGATTGGATCATGTCATGACATTGTTTCCGATGTTTTGGCAGCAAAATTCGTTCCAAAATTGTTGAATTTTGAACAAAAACAGCGGCGAATAGAAGTTGCTCAGGAGTCACTAAATGAAGTCAACGACGATGCAGAATTACTGAAACGTATTATAACAGGTGACGAAACATGGGTTTACGGATATGACATCAAAACTACGGCTCAATCATCCCAGTGGAGGCATTTTGGATCGCCAAAACCGAAAAAGGCTCGACAAGTGCGGTCGAACGTGAAGGTTATGCTCACTGTATTCTTCGATATTAATGGCATAGTGAATCATGAATTCCTGCTACCAGGAGAAACGGTCAGTAAGGACCTACATTCTACCTACATGTTCAACGCTGATTGCGTGAAGCAATCAGGAAAAAACGCCCGGATCTGTGGAAAAACATCTCATGGCTTTTGCACCACGATAATGCATCAGCTCACATTTCATTGCTTGTTCGTTACAGTACTGTAACGATGCCCCAGCCTCCTTATTCGCCAGACATGGCTCCGTGTGACTTTTTCCTATTTCCAAAAATAAAGAGAACCTTAAAGGGCCGTCGTTTTACAGCCGTAGATGACATTAAAAGCGCGTCGCTGAAAGAACTAGAGGCTATCTCAAAGATCGATTTTGAGAAGTGTTTCGAGGATTGGAAGAAGCGCTGGCACAAGTGCATAATCTCCAATGGGGAATATTTTGAAGGCGACATCAATGTAGAAGAATAAATAAATATTTTGTTCAAAAAATTAAAATTCTCGTTACTTTCTGAACACACTTCGTATATAAAAGAAGTAACAACATCTACGCACTTATACCGTAAAATGATTCTGACTTTTAGATTTTTTTCACTACAGTTTGCCACAACGTTTACGCCCTTCAATTTACCGTTTAGTCGCAAAGGGAACGTGCTGCCTGAAAGTTGCCAGCGTGTAAAAAATTAATGAAACGAGACTGCTAAACATTTCCGCTCCGCCTAGTGGACAATCCGGTTAAAAATATTCGGAAACTTGTTAATGAAATCACCCTCTGAGAGCTGCTACGGGAAGTTGAGCCGTAACAACAGCTTTACCTATAAAAGTGATCAGATGACAAATGTTTTTTTGCCTATATCCAGTCGTAATATGCGACTTTATCAATATCCTCTCGCTTATAATTAAATGGTAACGCACGACTCATTTTATTTGTAAATATTGGCTAACATGTAAATATCGAATAACTTTTAAGAAAATTTCAGCAGTTCATTTCTAATTAATTACTAGGCTTTCACCCCGAGGACCCGGGTTCGATTCCCGGTCAGGGCATTTTCATACGCTGTAAATCATCCCATCGTCTGCATTAGCCCTAGTGTGCACAATAGTCGGACGTTAATCACCAACAAAAAATCTAACTAATTACTGCAGTGTTATTTGCTTTCTTTTTGTACGTTTCAAATCTCATTTATAAATATCTTATGTCTCACAAACAACTACTTAGGCACAAGTATTATTGGCTTAAATACTAACAGCTGAATGCGAAATATATCACTTTAGAAACACAAATAATAACGTCTTACTTGTAATAAGTATTGTCTCACGTGTAAATATTGTTTTAAACTTAATTTATTAATGTAAATATTTATTTAGAAAATTAACTTAGATACATTAATTCAAGATACAAATATTAACTTAGATCTTATTTGAAAATTTCCTAAATAAAAAATAATATTGTTTCACAGGTAAATATCGTTTTACTTCTAAGATTATTTTCACACTTGTGAAAATTACCTTTAAACATTGTTCTAACCCAAATGCGATTATATTGTTTAAATACTGCAAACAATAAAAATAATACCGTTTGCAAGAAAATATTTTTTTTCTTCTTTTTTAACGTCCGACTATTGTGCACACTTGGGCTAATGCTGACGATGAGATAATTTATAGCGTATGAAAATGCCAAGCCCTCGCCGGGAATCGAAACCGGGTCCTCGGGGTGAAAGCAAGAAAATAAGGTCATATTTGTAAATATTACGCACAATAAAAATAATATTGTTCACTTACAAACAGTAACACACTTGTAAATACTGCATACAATGAAAATGATATTGTGCATTTGTTAATATTCCATGAAATGAAAATAACATTTTTCACACGCAAATAGCGACTTACTTTCAAATTTAGCTTAAGCGTAGACATTTTCTTACTAGTAAATGAATACTACTTTACTTTTAAATATTACCTGTTTCAAATAATATTGGCTAATATACAAAAGTACGATATTATTACTTTTTTTTAAGGCGAAAAGCACATTAAGGCTATTATCACCTCCCTAAATGTAAGTGTAAGTGTAAAGTATTAAAGTCGTAAGTGTAGGTGTTTGTTAGACTCGGGTACCGCGAGGGACGTCTAAATCCTCTCAATAGGTGCAGCTAGTCTGCACCCCCACTGCGGGGCAAGTGTTAAAGTAGTAAGTGTAGTGTTGTAAGTGTAAGTGTTTTTGTTAGACTCGGGTACCGCGAGGGACGTCTAAATCCTCTCAATAGGTGCAGCTAGTCAGAACCCCCCTGCGGGGCAAGTGTTAAAGTCGTAAGTACAGTGTTGTAAGTGTAAGTGTTTTTGTTAGACTCGGGTACCGCGAGGGACGTCTAAATCCTCTCAATAGGTGCAGCTAGTCTGCACCCCCCTGCGGGGCAAGTGTTAAAGTCGTAAGTACAGTGTTGTAAGTGTAAATGTTTTTGTTAGACTCGGGTACCGCGAGGGACGTCTAAATCCTCTCAATAGGTGCAACTATTCTGCACCCCCTGCGGGGCAAGTGTTAAAGTCGTAAGTACAGTATTGTAAGTGTAAATGTTTTTTTGTTAAACTCAGGTTCCACGAGGGACGTCTAAATCCTCTCAATAGGTGCAACTAACCTGCACCCCCACTGCGGGGCAAATATTAAAGTCGTAAGTGTAGTGTTGTAAGTGTAAGTGTTTTTGTTAGACTCGGGTACCGCAAGGGACGTCTAAATCCTCTCAATAGGTGCAACTAGTCTGCACCCCCCTGCGGAGCAAGTGTTAAAGTCGTAAGTACAGTGTTGTAAGTGTAAGTGTTTTTGTTAGACTTGGGTACCGCGAGGGACGTCTAAATCCTCTGAATAGGTGCAGCTAGTTAGCACCAACCTGTGGGTCAAAATTACATTTAAAAGTCTTGAAATGGAGAGTGAAATTAAAACTGAAGTACACATTCCATTTAAAGTGCCAGACTGACATAATATTCTGTAATAGTGTCACTGTAAACTGAGTTTAAAATGTCATTTTCTGAGTGCATTAAAATTAGCGCATTTAGATTGTCATTTGTTAAACAATTACTCTAGTTTTAATAATTTTTAATTTTGTTAATTATTTTAAAATATCATTTCACATCGCAATATCGTCCTACTTGTGTATACATCATACTACTTGTAAATGTAATTTTAAATGTTAAACATGAAAAAAGTTAACCCCAAGAACCGCATCCCTTTGAGAACCTTTGCCTGCTTGATACGGAAGAAGTGGTTAATTCCCCAGCCGAACCTCCACCCTTCGCAGTAGTACCACCAGTAGTAGCTTTCCGATTTCAGTAACATTAGAACCCCTCTCTGGACCGAACCCCGGAAATCTTACGAGGCCAGAACGCCACTAAAAGTGTTTGGAAAACAGTTTTATATTATTTTTTTTTTAACGTCCGACTATTGTGCACACTTGGGCTAATGCAAAAGATTTATAACGTATGAAAATGCCAAGCCCTGGCCGGGAATCGAACCCGGGTCCTCGGTGTGAAAGCCCAGTACGCTATCAACTAGGCCACCGAGGCGGCTTTTTATATAATAATGATTACATATGGTATTGCCCCACAAACAAACATCACCTTACAAATATCTACACCCATCTAAATAGCGTTTTTCTAGTAAATATTATTTAGCTTCCAAAAATAATACCACCCCTCCAGTTCATAAATATTGTAATATATGCACTGAGTTTGTTATTGTATATAATATTTTATATGTTTACGGCAGGGACCGTGAATAACGTCCCTTAAATCAACACAAAGTGCTCGCCTTAATGTCCCAGCTGTGCCCTGCATCCTACAACATAAAATCATTAAACAAACTAAGTGCATACGCGGTAAGTTGATTACTTTTAAAACACAATTAAAACGTTCAATTACAAAGTGCTTTTTACAAGTACATTAAAGTGCTTCCGTTTAACATGGCGAGTACATTACAAGTAGAGGTGAAAACTGATACTGCTACTTTTCAATATCTGTTAAATTAAACTGTGAATAACTGCAAATTGTGAAATAATGTCTTGGCTGATCTGTTATGCAGCTATTGCTTCTTCATATAGGTTAATATAAATTAGAAAAAACAAAGAAAATCGGGTATTTTATCTACACAAATATACAGTTACTTTTTTTTCACAACACTACTTGTGCAAAAAACATTCGCTATACTAAATAAATAATACCAACAACAAGCTAAATCTGGCGGGAAACAACTGTGCGCGCGCAGTTAGCAATATCAATATTTATCTCGTCTCAGTAATTCCGCACTGACAAAAGTGTGAACTGTGAAAATTTTACAGTTAACAGTTAGTGTGTAGATAGGTAGTACCAAACTGTGAACTCATTACGCATGCGCAGGGCAAAGCGACGTGATCTTAGCGGAAATAAAAGAAACTAGGAGCACGGATTGGTTGAACAGATTTGGGAGATTTCAGTTCACAGTTAGTAACAGTTGAACTCGCAGGGCAAAGCGATGCGATCTTAGCGGAAATAAAAGAAACTAGGAGCACGGATTGGTTGAACAGATTTGGGAGATTTCAGTTCACAGTTAGTAACAGTTAAACCCAGCCATTCACTATTAGATAAATATGTGAAATTTGACTATCTGTGAAAACGTAGCAGTTCTGTGATATCGTTACCATCTTTACTTACAAGTACACTAAACGTGTACAGTTTCTCTTTTACGTAATCAATTACCAAGCAATACACTAATTACAACAATGAAGTTTACCCTAATTATTTATACATTAATTCAGTATCGAAGAGAAACATAACTCGGTGAAAATAATTAAAATCGAAACGGCACAGTATCACTGATTGTTCCGAAAGTCAGTTTTTACCGTTGAGAAAAATACAAAGCAGTTCTCAAAATTGGTATAATGGTATGGATTTTCTTTAATACGGTCAAAATATTAGTAAAAATCTGAAAAAATGTTTTTGTAAAACTCGGTTTCTTTTCCGAACAAGATAGGATATAACAACGTACAGGTTTTGTCTTGCCGATTTTAAGAAAACTATTTCTTTATTAAATTTAAGCAATATTCAAACTAAAAAAAGGTCAAAAATATAGATTCTTGAAAAGTTATCTAAAAATTAGATCAAACTTTACTTTTGTTACCATATAAATAATAATAAAGTTCTAATATTGGTGTCTATGGTAACAGTTTATGTAATTAAATTTAAATAAAAAAATTATACATTGGGTTGGCCTACGAAGTGGGCAAGGATTTCCCCTAGTGTGAGTGCGTGTGTGCGTGTGTGCATGTGTATGTGTGTGCGTGTGTGTGTATGAGAGAGAGAGAGAGAGAGAGACTGATAACCGGTGTCTACAATAAACATTTTTTCGATGTTTTGCCAAAATCGTATCTGGCACCATTAGGGTTATTCTCAATCCATTTCGAGGATATAATGGATTTACACCAGTTTTCAATGTGATTCACACTTTTTTCATCCGTGAAGGAATATGTATAAAAAGACACGCACGAGCGCGCGCGCACACACACACACACATATATATATATATATATATATATATATATATATATATATATATATATATATATATATATAAGATTATATGCTTTGAAAACCGATGTGTGAATTTGTTCATAATATGCATAACCTATTTCCCAATAGAAATAAACCATAACATCAATACAAAAAGATAAGGAAAGGACTTAATACACACAACTGTACGTATTAATTATTATATATATATATATATATTTCTTGGCGTTCAGCCAAGAAAACGGTATTCTCATTTCACATAACATTCGCAGTTATAATTAACAAAAAGAATTACAGTAAGAAAATGGCGCCAGCACAACTGTTCTTCTTTGCAATTCACAAATTAGATAGACCCTTATTACCGCTATAATACGGGAAGCAAACACGTTTAATAAAAGCGTTATACTTGTAGAGGCAGTTCATGATAATATGCAGGCGCAGGATAGGCAAAACGAGTACATCCAACTTGGTGTATCCTAATTGCATACCCAGCGCCTGCATATTTTATGTAAATTTCCCCATGTTACGCTTTAACAACAAATTCAAATTCTGTTTTCTCACAAGCTCATTAATTAATTAATGAAAGACGTTACGAATACAGGACGGCATGCAATCTATTGTGTTTACACGCCATAATATGTTGGCAGCAATGCAAGATAAAATAATCGCGGCACGCATCTGTGTCGTGAGTGATTTGTTTTAGTCGAATAAACAAGTGTTTTGATGTAATTGAAAATACTTGTTTCTGCTACATTAAGCTTCAGTCAATAATCTAGAGTGCCAACAACCTTGGCTGCCGAAAACATGTCTGGTTGGTGTGTCGCTTTGCACGATACATTCACGCGCTTGCGCGGTATAAGTAACTAAAACGTATAGGATTAAAAATTCACAATCGATATTTTGTTAAAGGTAAATCTAGTTATCGCGTCGCCAATCTGCGCGGTCACATTTCTGTAAGTGTAATCAATAGTGTTAGATATTTCATGATACGTTTATTGACAACACAATTTTAAATTTTCCTCACTAACTGACTACAGAAGCAAGATAACACAGAGTATTTTATATGAATACACTTTAAAATATGTAATCGCAATATACTTTTTCGAATTTAATATCAGCTTATTAGTTATAAGAAAATTTTACATGCCAAGGTATGTTGTGGGTTAATGAAACAACGTGTTGGGTCGGAACGTATATTACCACGCCGAAACGAGTGTTAAATTCTCAGAAAACATGTGTAATAACGAAGAAGGAAATACGAACCGACATTTTATTTTGTTTCAACAGTTAAGTTTTGTTTTTGCTTCACTGAAATTTATTACAAGGGTATGGGGGGTATTTACATAACGGGAACGATTTACGAATAAAATACCACAATTGGAAATACTTAACAAAAAACTTATAATTTTTTGCTTCTAAATTGAATAATTTTCCGTCAAAAGAATATTATTATTATTATTATTATTATTATTATTATTATTATCATCATCATCATCATCATCATCATCATCATCTTCATCGTTATCGTTATCGTTATCATTATCATTATCATTATCTATAGCATTATCTATATCATTGTCATTGTCATTATCTATATCATTATCATTATCATTATCATTGTCATTGTCATTGTCATTGTCACTGCCATTGCCATTGCTATTGCCATTGCCATTGCCATTAACATTACCATTACCATTATCATTAGCACTATAATTATCGTTATCTTTATCGTAATCATTATCGTTTTCATTATCGTTATCATTACAGTAATCATTATCGTTATCTATATCGTTATCTATTATTATTATCATCATCATCTTCATCGTTATCGCTATCTTTATCATTATCATTATCTATAGCATTATCTATATCATTGTCATTGTCATAGCCATTGTCATTGTCATTATCTATATTATTATCATTATCGTTTTCATTATCGTTATCTATATCGTTATCGTTATCATTATCATTATCGCTATCACTACAGCTATCATTATCATTACCCTTATCTATATCATTATCATTATCGTTATCTGTATCGTTATCGTTGTCATTATCGTTTTCGTTATCGCTATCGCATGGCTATCTTTATCGTTATCGTTATCCTTATCCTTATCGTTATCGTTATCGATATCGTTATCGTTATTGTTATCGTTATCGTTATCCTTATCCTTATCGTTATCGTTATCGATATCGTTATCGTTATTGTTATCGTTATCGTTATTGTTATCATTATTATTACCATTATCATTATCATTATCTGTAATTCTGTAATTATAATTTTCACTCGATTTAAAAAAAACAAGTTATATTTGTAGTTCAAAGAACAGTATACCTTGTAGAACAGTACATTTTTAATTACTTGCCTGGCCACCACTCCACGACAGCGCTCTGAAACGCTGGCAACGCTTTCAACGAAAATAGAATTGACGAAGCTAGGGAAGGCAGATCATTATACTGAACATACCGCTATAATACCACAAATTAGATAGACCCTTATTACCGCTATAATACGGGAAGCAAACACGTTTAATAAAAGCGTCATACTTGTAGAGGCAGTTCATGCAATGCTGGCGCAGGATAGGCAAAACGAGTACACGTTCCGCAGAACAGTACATCCAACTTGCTGTATCCTAGCAGAAAAGAAGAAGGATATGAAAAGAATTTAAAAAAAACAGTTTTAACGGTTAAAAAAAGAAGGGTACTGTATCCCAAACTAGGGTAGGAAACTAAGAGAGAAGGAAGCCGGTGTTGGCACGAACAGACATCAGTCGGTTATTTACTGTTATCTTGTTAACACACTTTTCTGATACTGTTAGTTATTTTGTGTAGCGTTTCGTTTCAATTTCTGGTTGACTTGTAGTTTCCCGATCACATAACTTGGTTTTAATTCTGGTTTGATTACTCAGACATTTGCAGTGAGTAAAGACTCACTGTAATTATTTACGTGTAGTATTATCACTGTAATTATTACGTTGAAGTATTTCAACGTACACCTGTGCAACTACGCTTATGTTCTAGTTGCATGTTTAGGTGTTAAGTTAGGCGAAAGGGTTGATCCGTTCTCTCGGAAAGTCGTGTATTGTTTGTCTATACACACAAATTATGGAAAATCTCCGAATAAACTGTGATACCAACATAAATGTTCTATCACCGAGTTAGAATACAGTATTAAACATTCAGTAGAATGTTTTAAAATTTTCCATTTCGCACCACTTAAGTATCTAATAAACTGACCACTTGGGAATAATGCTGCGGTAAATACTGTAATTACCGGAAAGTTTATGAACCACAGTTAAATGTTCAACATTTCCATGACCTTGAACGACCTTGCATATACTTGAACCAGGCTATTAATTCGTATGCAAATTGACGCTTTGACATATTTTCTACCGCCATATTATTGCATCTAAATATTTTATTGCGGTTTGACCAGTGAAATAGAACGTACCCTTGCTCCACCGTGATACGTTGTTTATTTATTTTATTTGCAAATGTTAAAATGTTACACCAACAATGAAATAAAGCGCTTTTTCTTATGAAACCTTTAAAACTTGACAAAAAGCGTTTTTACTCAAAACAGGCTATAACGATTTTAATCAAACTTTCATTTTAATATCCAAACACAACCTATTTACTGAACAAATCTATTAATTTTTTAGAAATTACTTTATCACAAATCACGCGAATTTTGTCACGTAAGATGAATTCTAACTTAATTCTGTGTACCGTGTATCAATACTTGCGGCACGTAATTGTCTCGCAGACGTGATGTAAGCGAATTTCCAAAAGTAATTTTTTATCTTGCCATCATATTAAAACCAGCACAATACAAATTTTCTAATTGTATTGACCCTGACAGTCGACAAATTAAATTTTTTATCAGTGGATTTTTTCAAAACGTTATTTAATCACTTTTTAACGATGATTACGAAAGTGAAATTAGATTTTAAAAAATTTTTTAAAAATTACTAATTTTAAGATGGCCGCCACTTTGAAACTATTGAACGAATGTTTTTGGTTGACGAAATTGTCTAAGCTGTTATAAAAATTGATTTTTGTGCCAAGTTTTAATCAGATCGGACTAAAATTTCAAACGTGAACGTACAAATACGCACGCACGCACGCACGGGCGCGCGCGCACACACATACACAAACACATTTCAAAGTCTCTAGCCGCCTCGGTGGCCTAGTGGATTGCGTACTAGGTTTTCACCTCGAGGACCCGGGTTCGATTCCCGGCGAGGGCTTGGCATTTTCATACGCTATAAATCATCCCATCGTCTGCATTAGCTCAAGTGTGCACAATAGTCGGACGTTAAACACCAAAAAAAAAAAAAAATCAAGGTCTCTGGTCTGGGTCTTATCATGACAGCTCATTTTTCTAATAGAAGTTAACAAATGAAATCTTAATTTAAACTATGTATACAGAGTGTTAAAAACGTGACACAGCCCTTATGAGAAAATAAAAAAAAATACTTTTTGTGTCAGTTAGTTACAAAAACTGTTGATAGAGGGCTCCGTTATGCGATTCCCACAATTGATCAGCATTGCAACTGATTGTTGGATTTATCCTTGCTATTGGGGAATGGTGTGTGAGGATGAGTTAGTAATCAACCCTTAAGAAAACGTCAGATAGCGATAAATCGGGGACACGAGCAGGCCACAACAAAAACATATATATTTCACGACTCCTCAAAAAGTGACCTATAGATCAAGATCGGTGCCCATTTTAAGGTCCAGGTTCCGGGTTCCGGCTGCTCCGATTGTTCATTTTCCAATTAAAAATTCGCCAATACCTGAATTGCAAACAGTTCAATGGTTTTGCATTGTTCATTTTATCTCAATGAGTACATACAAGGCCGAAACAGTCAACCAGACGCCACGCCGTATTGACCATCTATAAATAGATTTAGGGTTGTGTAAATAGAAAATTAACGAGTGACGTCATTGTTTTACAGAGAGGGTGGTGGATGTTCTGTGATAATTACAAAAGCTGTACGTAGGGCAGCTGACGATATATTCAGAACACGTATTGATGCCAGTGTACAGGGTGTCACGAAAATAATGTATTTGTTACGTACTACATTGCCAGCTGCTAATAATTGAAGGAAAATCAATAAATGGCGTATAGGCTTGGCACAGACTATCTCATTTTCAGTTAAATTACAGAGTCACATAAAAACAACTGGTTATTTTTTTTATAGTGATTCATTTTAACTTATACACAAAAATATGATGAAATAATACAGCAAGCAGCTGTCTCGTGAACGTGATGGAAGTGAATTTACACAACTATTTTATATTTTATATTTTGTGTTTTGTATTTTGCGTTTTGCGTATTGCATATTGCGTATTGCGTATTTCGTTTTGCATTTTATATTTTGTATTTCGTATTTCGTATTTTGTATTTTGTATTTCGTATTTCGTATTTCGTATTTCGTATTTCGTATTTCGTATTTTATATTTTATATTTTATATTTTATATTTTATATTTTATAATTTATAATTTATAATTTATAATTTATATTTTATATTTTATATTTTATATTTTATATTTTATATTTTATATTTTATATTTTATATTTTATATTTTATATTTTATTTTATATTTTATATTTTATATTTTATATTTTATATTTTATATTTTATATTTTATATTTTATATTTTATATTTTATATTTTATATTTTATATTTTATATTTTATATTTTATATTTTATATTTTATATTTTATATTTTATATTTATATATATTTTATATTTTATATTTTATATTTTATATTTTATATTTTATATTTTATATTTTATATTTTATATTTTATATTTTATATTTTATATTTTATATATTTATATTTATATTTTATATTTATATTTTATATTTTATATTTTATATTTTATATTTTATATTTTATATTTTATATTTTATATTTTATATTTTATATTTTATATTTTATATTTTATATTTTATATTTTATATTTTATATTTTATATTTTATATTTTATATTTTATATTTTATATTTTATATTTTATATTTTATATTTTATATTTTATACTTTATACTTTATATTTTATACTTTATATTGCCTTCTTTTTGAAAATCTGACTACATACGTCATAAAAAGATCCAAATACTATGTAAGCATTTTAAAATTTCAAACTGTAGGACTACTTAAAATACGTAAATGAACCCAGACCGCCGTCAAAATGAAATTAAAAATTTTTAAACGTATTTTGAAAATTCAATACGTAAATTTATGCAACACCGAACGCTGAATACGATGGTGAAGAGATTTTCAAACAACTTTAAAACGAAGATTTGAATGGACGCCATTTTGAAACTACTGAACGAATTTACGTGGCCTAATGAACTTGCCTAAGCTATTGCCAGAATCGATTTTGTGCCAAGTTTGAGTCAAATCGGACCGAAGCTGCGAACCAAGAAGTTCGAATCTGACTCACAAATAGTTCATACTGAAGTCATACTGAAAACATTGTGGTTTGTTCAGAAAACAGAGACATGTCCCACTTACAATCTAACAATTTTTTGTAATAGCCTGGATTACATTCGTTAATCAGCGGATATCGTTTAACAGTTTCAAAATGGCAGCCGTTCAATCTAAAAATTTAGATTAGATTTTTTTGTCATAATTTAAAAAAAAATCTGCTTTCGTTTTCGTAACCCGCGTATAGAACTGCATGAAATTATCACGTCAGCGAGCCAGCTGCGTGCGGTGATTATTTTAACTGCAAATTACAACGGCAATTAATTCAGAAGTAATTATTATTAAATAAAAAGACCACACCGCTTACTGTGCCGGTTTCTACATCTAAACCAAGCAAATGGTGAAAGGGTTAAAGATTAAATGAAAGTATTGGATAACACAAGGCGCTTATTGAAAATCAAAGCTTGTTGGAACACGTTTGCGCACCCCCCCCCATTCTGAAGCCAGACACAAAGATAGAATTAAACATTCCAGTGCTGAAATTTCATTTAAAATAAATCACCAAGTTTTATTGTTGCGTAGAAGAAGGGCAAAATTGTTTAAAAGTTAGAATAACTTTTATCTATTGCGTATAGACAGCAACTATCGAATGTATTACTGTGTCAATCAAATATATTGCTATGACTATCAAAAGTGTATATAAAAATGTGTTATGTCTACCAAATGTAATGTCTAACATTATCAAAATGCCTTACGATTTTTTGATAATGGCTATCAAATGTATTGTTGTCCATCAAAATGTATCACTATGTATACAAAACTGTATTGCTACGTCCAACAAATATATTGTTATGAATATTTAAATGTATTGCTCTGCCTATTAAACGTATTACTGTATATCCAAATGTATTGCTATATCAGATCAGTTAAAATGTATCGCTATGTGTATCAAATATATACGTCTATCAAAATGTATTCTTGTGTCCACCAAATGTACTGCTAAATGTAAGAAACACTTTATAAGCAATGCACTAACTTTCTCGCATTCAATTAATTAAAAAAAAATTATATAAAAATGAAACTCTTGTAAGCAATAGAAAACTGTTCCAAAATTCAAAGTTCGTAGGTTCGACACTTCCCGTCGTATATCCTTTCCGTTTACGCCGATGTTTCGTCCTTATTAGCCGTCTGACTGATATAAAGTAAGGGCTTTAAAATATCTTAAAAACTAATCGTGATACACAACAAAAATTACTTTTGAGCCAAACTTGAATCACTTTGGCGAGCGTAAATGAAAGCGCACGCACACACACACACACACACACACACACACACACACACACACACACACACACACACACACACACACACACACACACACACACACACACACACACACACACACACACACACACACACACACACACACACACACACACACACACACACACACACATATATATATATATATATATATATATATATATAGAGAGAGAGAGAGAGAGAGAGAGAGAGAGAGAGAGAGAGGATAGAT
>CM040190.1:7584452-7591952 GCA_022606455.1 Callitettix versicolor
CTCGACTACCATCCACCAGTGACACTGCCCCCACGAGCTCATACACATGGGTGTAGGAGTAAAACTCCGGCAGGGCTCCCCATGTACCCGTGATACCAGCATTGCCAATTGGCCCTCCGCCCATCTTCAAGGCCTCGACTACCATCCACCAGTGACACTGCCCCCACGAGCTCATACACATGGGTGTAGGAGTAAAACTCCGGCAGGGATTATCATGTACCCATGATACCAGCATTGCCAATTGGCCCTCCGCCCATCTTCAAGGCCTCGACTACCATCCACCAGTGACACTGCCCCACGAGCTCATACACATGGGTGTAGGAGTAAAACTCCGGCAGGGATTATCATGTACCCGTGATACCAGCATTGCCAATTGGCCCTCCGCCCATCTTCAAGGCCTCGACTACCATCCACCAGTGACACTGCCCCCACGAGCTCATACACATGGGTGTAGGAGTAAAACTCCGGCAGGGATTATCATGTACCCATGATACCAGCATTGCCAATTGGCCCTCCGCCCATCTTCAAGGCCTCGACTACCATCCACCAGTGACACTGCCCCCACGAGCTCATACACGTGGGTGTAGGAGTAAAACTCCGGCAGGGATTATCATGTACCCGTGATACCAGCATTGCCAATTGGCCCTCCGCTCATCTTCAAGGCCTCGACTACCATCCACCAGTGACACTGCCCCCACGAGCTCATACACGTGGGTGTAGGAGTAAAACTCCGGCAGGGATTATCATGTACCCGTGATACCAGCATTGCCAATTGGCCCTCTCGCCCATCTTCAAGGCCTCGACTACCATCCACCAGTGACACTGCCCCACGAGCTCATACACGTGGGTGTAGGAGTAAAACTCCGGCAGGGATTATCATGTACCCGTGATACCAGCATTGCCAATTGGCCCTCCGCCCATCTTCAAGGCCTCGACTACCATCCACCAGTGACACTGCCCCCACGAGCTCATACACGTGGGTGTAGGAGTAAAACTCCGGCAGGGATTATCATGTACCCGTGATACCAGCATTGCCAATTGGCCCTCCGCCCATCTTCAAGGCCTCGACTACCATCCACCAGTGACACTGCCCCCACGAGCTCATACACATGGGTGTAGGAGTAAAACTCCGGCAGGGATTATCATGTACCCGTGATACCAGCATTGCCAATTGGCCCTCCGCCCATCTTCAAGGCCTCGACTACCATCCACCAGTGACACTGCCCCCACGAGCTCATACACGTGGGTGTAGGAGTAAAACTCCGGCAGGGATTATCATGTACCCGTGATACCAGCATTGCCAATTGGCCCTCCGCCCATCTTCAAGGCCTCGACTACCATCCACCAGTGACACTGCCCCCACGAGCTCATACACATGGGTGTAGGAGTAAAACTCCGGCAGGGATTATCATGTACCCGTGATACCAGTATTGCCAATTGGCCCTCCGCCCATCTTCAAGGCCTCGACTACCATCCACCAGTGACACTGCCCCCACGAGCTCATACACATGGGTGTAGGAGTAAAACTCCGGCAGGGATTATCATGTACCCGTGATACCAGCATTGCCAATTGGCCCTCCGCCCATCTTCAAGGCCTCGACTACCATCCACCAGTGACACTGCCCCCACGAGCTCATACACGTGGGTGTAGGAGTAAAACTCCGGCAGGGATTATCATGTACCCGTGATACCAGCATTGCCAATTGGCCCTCCGCCCATCTTCAAGGCCTCGACTACCATCCACCAGTGACACTGCCCCCACGAGCTCATACACGTGGGTGTAGGAGTAAAACTCCGGCAGGGATTATCATGTACCCGTGATACCAGCATTGCCAATTGGCCCTCCGCCCATCTTCAAGGCCTCGACTACCATCCAGCAGTGACACTGCCCCCACGAGCTCATACACATGGGTGTAGGAGTAAAACTCCGGCAGGGATTATCATGTACCCGTGATACCAGCATTGCCAATTGGCCCTCCGCCCATCTTCAAGGCCTCGACTACCATCCACCAGTGACACTGCCCCACGAGCTCATACACATGGGTGTAGGAGTAAAACTCCGGCAGGGATTATCATGTACCCGTGATACCAGCATTGCCAATTGGCCCTCCGCCCATCTTCAAGGCCTCGACTACCATCCACCAGTGACACTGCCCCCACGAGCTCATACACATGGGTGTAGGAGTAAAACTCCGGCAGGGATTATCATGTACCCGTGATACCAGCATTGCCAATTGGCCCTCCGCCCATCTTCAAGGCCTCGACTACCATCCACCAGTGACACTGCCCCCACGAGCTCATACACATGGGTGTAGGAGTAAAACTCCGGCAGGGCTCCCCATGTACCCATGATACCAGCATTGCCCACCTTCAAGGCCCTCCACCCACCTTCAAGGCCTCGACTGGTCTTTGGCCCGCCAATCAGTCACACGTGACCAATTGACTAGGATTCGGATTCCCTTCATGATGCCTGGGATTTAACGCATCACTCCAGGTCACCTGGTCTTTCGTACCCACAATAAAGACCCAGTAAAATTTCCGGAAATATTAAGGTTACCGGTTAAATTGGCGGGAAACGTTACAGCACGTCAGAGCGCTGCCGTGGAGCAGTGGCCAGGCAATTGGTTAAACATATGCTGCGAGGTGACCAATAATACCTAAGAAGGGCACACGGGCGGAATTTCACTCCCTTTTTAATGGCCAAAACTACATAAATTTTAATAATTTACAAATTATTTCCAACTGGTCCGAGATAAATTTAACGAACGTTCCGATAAAATAGCTGAATGTATTTCAGAATGTGATGCAAATTAACGGAGTGCTATATGAACTTTTTGTTGTTATTTTAAGGCGAAAAGCACATTGAGGCTATTATCGCCTCCCTAAATGTACTATGTGTAAAGTGTTGAAGTTGTAAGTGTAATGATGTAAGTGTGTGTGAGACTCGGGTACCGCGAGAGACGTCTAAATCCTCTCAATAGGTGCAGCTAGTCTGCAGCCCTCTGCGGGAGCTATGTGAGTTAGCTTGGTGGCGGAAGTAGAGTAAGCTTCGAAACCGAACCTATAAAGAATAAAAGCTACGCGAAGTGGAGTCAGTTCCGTTTCACTTTCAGTGGAAACACTTACATTGAATGAATGACTTTCTACGGTTACTACTGCACTGCGACCTCTTTCTTTATCCCTAAGCTCTGTTACTTTATCCTAGTCTCTTCGTAAATTCTACTGTTTGGAGTGGATTCACGATGGGTAACTCCCCTACTTCCAATTGGTCACTTCTCGATTTGTTATTGAGGCGTTTGCAGATGCTTGTTTTGCTAATTCCATTTTAAGGTTCTCTCTAGTGATCCTTATCACGGAGGTTGTGCTCCATTTTGTTGTTCAGTGAGTTCCCGCTAATTCCATTTACATTCTTACTCATGGAAACATTAGTAGCTAGGAAAACGATGTCCGCCCAAACAGAGCTCCGCATGCAAGGATAAGGCTAAGGTACGCTGAGAGGTCGCCAGGCATCCCAGGGTTTGGTCCAACACTAGGCTGGTGTCATTCACTCCATCAGCACTGGTCGCTTTACATTTTACAATAAAGAGTACTATGAAGAGTAAAGAATGTGTGTGTGTGTGTGTGTGTGTATGTGTGTGTGTTGTGTTTGTGTTTGTGTCTGTGTGTGTGTTTGTGTGTGAGTGTTTGTATGTGTGTGTGTGTGAGTGTGTTTGTGTGTGTGTTTGTGTGTGTATGTGTGTGTGTGTGTGTGTGTGTGTGTGTGTGTGTGTGTGTGTGTGTGTGTGTGTGTGTGTGTGTGTGTGTGTGTGTGTGTGTGTGTGTGTGTGTGTGTGAGTGTGTGTGTGTGTGTGTGTGTGTGTGTGTGTGTGTGTGTGTGTGTGTGTGTGTGTGTGTGTGTGTGTGTTTGTGTGTGTGTTTGTGTGTTTGTATGTGTGTATGTGTGTGTGTGTGTGTGTGTGTGTGTGTGTGTGTGTGTGTGTGTGTGTGTGTGTGAGAGAGAGAGAGAGAGAGAGAGAGAGAGAGGAGGGAGTTAGAGAAACCACTGTTTGCAATTTTGTCAGATTTTTACTGAATCTGAAACTAAGGAAAATGCATTGGCTTCTTGGGCGACATTCTGAGTTGTCAGTGCACAATAAACTATTATTTTATAAACAAGCCCTAAAACCCATCTGGACATATGGTGTGCAGCTTTGGAGCTGCACGAAAAGAAGCAATAACGTTTCAAAATAAAGTACTAAGATGCATTGTTAATGCCCCACGGTACACACACAACGATGATCTTTATAAGGATTTACAAATTGCTACAGTTCATGAAGAGGTTCGGCGATTTGCTAGGAAGCATGAAGTTAAGACTGTATAAGCACCGTAACATAGAGATGCTACAAGTTCTCGACAATTCGGTTCAAGTTCGGCGGTTGGAGAGGATAAAACCGTTTGATTTGTACTAAGACAAGATTGATACAACTGTCACAAGATCAAGTGATTTTTGGATTTTGGAGTGCGTCATAGGATGTGCAACCAACTAACGCTTTCATTTCGTAGATATATAAATAGATGGACTAATGTTCAGTTTCAATTGTAATAAAATTTAAAAAAATTAAAAAACAACTAGACTGGTGTCATTCACTCCATCAGCACGGGACGCTTTACATTTTACAGTAAGCGAAGCTATGAGAATAGATAATGTGTGTTTATGCGCGCGCGCGTGCGTGTGTGTGTGTGTGTGTGTGTGTGTGTGTGTGTGTATTCGCGCTCGTGCGTGCGTGTATGCTGCGCGTGTGCGAGTGCGTGTATGTGTGTGTATGCGCGCGCGCGAGTTCGTGTATGTGTATGCGTGTGTGTGTATGCGCGCGCGCGTGCACGAGTGTGTGTGTATGCGCGCGCGCGTCCGTGCGCGAGTGTGTGTATGCGCGCACAAGTGCGTGCGTGCGTGTGTGTATGCGCGTGCGGGCGTGTGTGCGTGTATGTATGTGTGTGTATGTGCGTGCGTGAGGGTGTGCATGTATGTATGCGTGTGTGTATGCGCGTGCGGGCGTGTGCGCGCGCGCGCGCGTGTGTGTGTCTTATTAGTGAGAGCAGTATAAGCTAAAGGTACAGTGGGATCGCTACACCCATCAGATGCTAACTTCGGCTGCCCACAGCGGGCGCAATTACAAACAGTAAGTTCGGTTTTGGATGTTTAGTTCGCTCCGCTCAGCGCAATCCCGCTCCGCATGCGGTCGCAACAAAGTCTTAGACAGACAATGAGTCGGGCAGACGTACGAATGAACAAAACGTTTTTTTGAATCAAGCGACCCGAAAAAGATTTTTTTTTTTTAACGTCCGACTATTGTGCACACTTGGGCTAATGAAGACGATTTATAGCATATGAAAATGCCAAACCCTGGCCGGGAATCGAACCTGGGTCCTCGGGGTGAAAGCCCAGTACGCTATCAACTAGGCCACCGAGGCGGCTAAACCTAGTCATAACTAACCCGAAAAAGAAAGCAGTTCAACAATAACCTCAAAATAATTTATTTCACGATCACCAAACTTGCTTTATTCTTGTAATGAAATTAAAGTTAAGGTTTTGCGCTCCTTTCGTATTTCACGCCGGAATTAAACTTGAGCGCCAAATTTCGCAAGCT
Organism: Callitettix versicolor; assembly: GCA_022606455.1. Taxonomy (NCBI): domain Eukaryota; kingdom Metazoa; phylum Arthropoda; class Insecta; order Hemiptera; family Cercopidae; genus Callitettix; species Callitettix versicolor. Next base: position 7,590,080 of record CM040190.1, read on the forward strand.
GCCCGCCAACCCACGGGACTCCAAAAACAAGCGAGTAGGATTTCATATTAAAAAAAAATTATACCGAAATATTAGTTCGCGACCACTGTACTCCGCTGTGTAATCCTTTAATTACACGACTTAACGACATAATTAATTAATTCCAAGTTGTCCTGTCAGGGGAGCTACTCTCACACGCCCCCGAGAACACTGAACCCGGCGTGGGATTCTAGGCATTGTTTAATTCACTAACTAAGGGAGGAAACACTTTTAAATGGTTAATTTCGTGCAAAAAAGAAATCACGTACAGGCAAAAAATTCATCATATTTGTAAGCAGATTACTGTCACACTTCATGAAGTATATATATATATATATATATATATATATATATATATATATATATAATTATATTTAAATTATTATTATAATTATTAAGTATTATGTGACAAAAAGATATATTAATCTTTACGTATTCGCTTTCAGTTTCTCTAATCACAAAAAATTGGTTTTACTTGAACGTCTTTCCATTCCTGTACCTGTATACATTATATTGGTATATCGTGCAGCTCTATGGACAGTTTTTAAGCTCTATTTGGTTAAAAACACTTTAAAACCGGCTGTTTTAAAAATCTATGTTAAAAAAATGTTGATCCAATGTATTTGACATTTTTAAAATATTAAATTAACCCCTGATCACCGTCGATTCCGATAAAGCAGTATGTTATGGTTAGATATTAAATTTCATCGAAGTCTATTGATTTGACTGCAGTAATGTTGGGTCTCTTTCTCTCTCTCTCTCTCTCTCTCTCTCTCTCTCTCTATATATATATATATATATATATATAAACTTAACTTCCACTCATAGTTTTTATTAGAATTGTAGTTTCACATTCGTATAGGCCACCAAACAGCATCAGCATCCAAAATAAATGCAAAAATTCCATTTGAAGGACGCCAAATGCATAGAAAATTGTACATGTATATTAACTTGGTGCGTGACTCAACCGTCACAAACATCAGAAAGTTTAAAGGCCGTTAAAACATTATTTTGAGTCACACACACAAACAAACACACACACAAACAAACACACACACACACACACACACACACACACACACACACACACACACACACACACACACACACACACACACACACACACACACACACACACACACACACACACACACACACACACACACACACACACACACACACACACCAGAAGATATCGAACCTGGTAGCAAATATCAGAAGAAGGAGGCTTCGGTTCTATGGACACATCAGTGGACTCCCAACAACGTGACTTGCCAACAGAATCCTTAAGTATATACAAAGTGTGAAATCAACAACGTCGTGGATCGCACAAGTCAGAATAGACCTACATGACGCAGAAATAGACTCAACAGGAGAAAGATGCTCGGTTGGAAGGTCCCAGAGAATGAAATCCCAAAGAGAGCAGGGGTAAAATGGACGGAGGAGCGGAAGAGGATCCATGGGGAAAGGATGGAGGATTAGAAGGAACAAGACATGAGTCGGAGTGCTTTGCGTGATCCAACAGGTTCTATACGCAAATAATAATAATAATAATATATATATATATATATATATATATATATGTGTGTGTGTGTGTGTGTGTGTGTGTGTGTGTGTGTGTGTGTGTGTGTGATCATTCAAAATTCCAATTGAAAGATGCCAAATTCATAGAAGATATATATATATATATATATATATATATATATATATATATATATATATATATATTTCGATGAATTTGGCGTCCTTCAATTGGGAACTCAAAATAATGTTTTCGCGGCCTTTAAACTTTCTGATATTTGTGACGGTCGCGTCACGCACCAAGTTAATACCGATTCCAATTAAAACCGACACG
>CM040190.1:7596952-7601952 GCA_022606455.1 Callitettix versicolor
CACTCCCCGGACAAACTTCAAATTAGGCAGTTCCTATTCACGGCAGAATTTTGAGGTTAGATGCATAATTGATGCACAGTTCTCCGGTGTATTAATTCCCTAAGCACCGCAGCAAGCGGCCCGAGGCTTTTACCGTTCATCCAATATGGCGGTCGACAGACTCGTAGTCATAAAAGCGTTTCTGTCTATTTTATTTTTCACTTTATGGAATCCATACAATGAAAGCAAAGGGATGGAGAAATAATAGATTTTAAACATTTATATACCCATTCGTTTCAGGCAGCCTAACTAAAAAAAAAGATGAATGAATGAGTCTGTAATGAAGTGTTTTGGACCCTCATTATTTTTCGAAGTTAGATAACCTAACTAAACAAACATGACAAACTCTAAGATAGAGACAGCAAATAAGTAAACAAGGTAAAATCTTACCCTACCCTCAGTACCATCATCAGAACTGGAGGGTATAAGTAGCTTCCCAGTGCTTCAGAAGGCAGTCGGGCTCCTTCAACCCAATCCCCCTCCATACCTACCTATACCAGTACAGTACCGGTGTACATCTTTCGATATACCGGCTTGGCGAGCCGATAACCATCGGTTATACCGGTGTGTAGAACCGTTAATACACTCAGTCCTCTCCGTCACCGCATCATACTACATTGACATGTTGAGCCGGTAGTATTTCGTTCCAGAGATGCAGTACCGGCGTGCCGACCCGACAGTCATCAGTTCTTTTGGGTTATACTGGCGTGTTGACCCGGGAAATTTATCGCTAAAATCCTCTTAGTCCTTTCCGTCACCGCAGTCATACTACATTGGCGTGTTGAACCGGTAGTATTTCGTTCCAGAGATGCAGTACCGGCGTGCCGACCCGACAGTCATCAGTTCTTTTGGGTTATACTGGCGTGTTGACCCGGGAAATTTATCGCTAAAATCCTCTTAGTCCTTTCCGTCACCGCAGTCATATTACATTGGCGTGTTGAGCCGGTAGTATTTCGTTCCAGAGATGCAGTACCGGCGTGCCGACCCGACAGTCATCAGTTCTTTTGGGTTATACTGGCGTGTTGACCCGGGAAATTTATCGCTAAAATCCTCTTAGTCCTTTCCGTCACCGCAGTCATACTACATTGGCGTGTTGAACCGGTAGTATTTCGTTCCAGAGATGCAGTACCGGCGTGCCGACCCGACAGTCATCAGTTCTTTTGGGTTATACCGGCGTGTTGACCCGGGAAATATATCGCTAAAATCCTCTTAGTCCTTTCCGTCACCGCAGTCATACTACATTGGCGTGTTGAACCGGTAGTATTTCGTTCCAGAGATGCAGTACCGGCGTGCCGACCCGACAGTCATCAGTTCTTTTGGGTTATACTGGCGTGTTGACCCGGGAAATTTATCGCTAAAATCCTCTTAGTCCTTTCCGTCACCGCAGTCATACTACATTGACATGTTGAGCCGGTAGTATTTCGTTCCAGAGATGCAGTACCGGCGTGCCGACCCGACAGTCATCAGTTCTTTTGGGTTATACTGGCGTGTTGACCCGGGAAATTTATCGCTAAAATCCTCTTAGTCCTTTCCGTCACCGCAGTCATACTACATTGACATGTTGAGCCGGTAGTATTTCGTTCCACAGATGCAGTACCGGCGTGCCGACCCGACAGTCATCAGTTCTTTTGGTTTATACTGGCGTGTTGACCCGGGAAATTTATCGCTAAAATCCTCTTAGTCCTTTCCGTCACCGCAGTCATACTACATTGACATGTTGAGCCGGTAGTATTTCGTTCCACAGATGCAGTACCGGCGTGCCGACCCGACAGTCATCAGTTCTTTTGGGTTATACTGGCGTGTTGACCCGGGAAATTTATCGCTAAAATCCTCTTAGTCCTTTCCGTCACCGCAGTCATACTACATTGGCGTGTGGAACCGGTAGTATTTCGTTCCCGAGATGCAGTACCGGCGTGCCGACCCGACGTCATCAATTCTTTTGGGTTATACTGGCGTGTTGACCCGGGAAATTTATCGCTAAAATCCTCTCAGTCCTTTCCGTCACCGCAGTCATACTACATTGACATGTTGAGCCGGTAGTATTTCGTTCCAGAGATGCAGTACCGGCGTGCCGACCCGACAGTCATCAGTTCTTTTGGGTTATACTGGCGTGTTGACCCGGGAAATTTATCGCTAAAATCCTCTTAGTCCTTTCCGTCACCGCAGTCATACTACATTGACATGTTGAGCCGGTAGTATTTCGTTCCAGAGATGCAGTACCGGCGTGCCAACCCGACAGTCATCAGTTCTTTTGGGTTATACTGGCGTGTTGACCCGGGAAATTTATCGCTAAAATCCTCTTAGTCCTTTCCGTCACCGCAGTCATACTACATTGACATGTTGAGCCGGTAGTATTTCGTTCCAGAGATGCAGTACCGGCGTGCCAACCCGACAGTCATCAGTTCTTTTGGGTTATACTGGCGTGTTGACCCGGGAAATTTATCGCTAAAATCCTCTTAGTCCTTTCCGTCACCGCAGTTATATTACATTGGCGTGTTGAGCCGGTAGTATTTCGTTCCAGAGATGCAGTACCGGCGTGCCAACCCGACAGTCATCAGTTCTTTTGGGTTATACTGGCGTGTTGACCCGGGAAATTTATCGCTAAAATCCTCTCAGTCCTTTCCGTCACCGCAGTCATACTACATTGGCGTGTTGAGCCGGTAGTATTTCGTTCCAGAGATGCAGTACCGGCGTGCCAACCCGACAGTCATAAGTTCTTTTGGGTTATACTGGCGTGTTGACCCGGGAAATTTATCGCTAAAATCCTCTCAGTCCTTTCCGTCACCGCAGTCATACTACATTGACATGTTGAGCCGGTAGTATTTCGTTCCAGAGATGCAGTACCGGCGTGCCAACCCGACAGTCATAAGTTCTTTTGGGTTATACTGGCGTGTTGACCCGGGAAATTTATCGCTAAAATCCTCTCAGTCCTTTCCGTCACCGCAGTCATACTACATTGGCGTGTTGAGCCGGTAGTATTTCGTTCCCGAGATGCAGTACCGGCGTGCCGACCCGACAGTCATCAGTTCTTTTGGGTTATACTGGCGTGTTGACCCGGGAAATTTATCGCTAAAATCCTCTCAGTCCTTTCCGTCACCGCAGTCATACTACATTGGCGTGTTGAGCCGGTAGTATTTCGTTCCCGAGATGCAGTACCGGCGTGCCGACCCGACAGTCATCAGTTCTTTTGGGTTATACTGGCGTGTTGACCCGGGAAATTTATCGCTAAAATCCTCTCAGTCCTTTCCGTCACCGCAGTCATACTACATTGGCGTGTTGAGCCGGTAGTATTTCGTTCCCGAGATGCAGTACCGGCGTGCCGACCCGACAGTCATCAGTTCTTTTGGGTTATACTGGCGTGTTGACCCGGGAAATTTATCGCTAAAATCCTCTCAGTCCTTTCCGTCACCGCAGTCATACTACATTGGCGTGTTGAGCCGGTAGTATTTCGTTCCCGAGATGCAGTACCGGCGTGCCGACCCGACAGTCATCAGTTCTTTTGGGTTATACTGGCGTGTTGACCCGGGAAATTTATCGCTAAAATCCTCTTAGTCCTTTCCGTCACCGCAGTCATACTACATTGGCGTGTGGAACCGGTAGTATTTCGTTCCCGAGATGCAGTACCGGCGTGCCAACCCGACAGTCATAAGTTCTTTTGGGTTATACTGGCGTGTTGACCCGGGAAATTTATCGCTAAAATCCTCTCAGTCCTTTCCGTCACCGCAGTCATACTACATTGGCGTGTGGAACCGGTAGTATTTCGTTCCAGAGATGCAGTACCGGCGTGCCAACCCGACAGTCATAAGTTCTTTTGGGTTATACTGGCGTGTTGACCCGGGAAATTTATCGCTAAAATCCTCTCAGTCCTTTCCGTCACCGCAGTCATACTACATTGGCGTGTGGTACCGGTAGTATTTCGTTCCCGAGATGCAGTACCCGCGTGAGAACTTAATTAGTTCCTCTTCTGTTTGTATCACAGTACCGGCATGATGAGCCGATTGTAATCCTGTAACCGTAGCGGCAAGTCAAACCGTTAATTTCAATTTCAGTATACCGGTAAGTTTAAGTCGACTAAGATTTCCGTCGACGTAGACCTGTTAGGTCTACGGCAGATCCGTATCAAGAGTTCAGCAACGACGTGTGGTGTCAGATACTCTTCCGTTTGATAAGACTGGTACATATCGCTAAACACGAAGCCGCCTCGGTGGCCTAGTTGATAGCGTAATGGGCTTTCACTTCGAGGACCCGGTTTCGATTCCCGGCCAGGGCTTGGCATTTTCATAGGCCTACGCTATAAACCACCCCATCGTCTGCATTAGCCCAAGTGTACACAATAGTCAGACGTTAAAAAAAAAAACAAATAGAAACTAGTCGCTTTACAATTAATTACTTAAGAGAAGATTTCATTGTACTTGGAAATTATTGCATCTAATTAAATAAAAGAAATTTTCACACAGAAAACCAACCAATCAACAAATTATACGTTCTGACAAACATTTTCAGATTAAAATTTTTAATTAATTTTCAATAATTTTCTAATTACAGAACTATATGGTAATACTATTAACAAGATTCGTAAATGCGTCTTTACAGCTTCAAAAAGTCAATGTCAGTTTCGCCATCGGTTTAAAAATTCATTGCTACGTCAAGTCAAGGAACAATGTCAAGTCAGAGCAACGACGCGCGATTGCGAGATATTTCGATTGTAAAAAACAGTCGTCACTTGACGATTGGTTCTCTGACTCGCTGAGTCATCTAGTTTTGTGTTGCTGCTTACACGGCTGTAGGCCTAAAACATTGACAAAACAATCGAATGAATCGTCAACTTGCAATCGGAACATACGGAATCTTCAATGTTGAATAATTATTCCGATTAAATGGCGAAGGACTATTCGGTTTTTCTAATTTCACTTAGACATATGAGGAACTTTTCATTTAATTTTTCACGAACCAATAGATCT
>CM040190.1:7609452-7614452 GCA_022606455.1 Callitettix versicolor
TGAAGGTTATGCTCACTGTGTTCTTCGATATTAATGGCATAGTGCATCATGAATTCCTGCCACCAGGTGAGACGGTCAATAAGGAGTACTACCCACAAGTTCAACACCGTTTGCGTGAAGCAATCCGGAAAAAAACGCCCGGATCTTTGGAAAAACAATTCATGGCTTTTGCACCACGATAACGCACCAGCTCACACTTAATTGCTTTTTCTTGAATTTTTGGCCAAAAACAGTACTGTAACGATGCCCCAGCCTCCATATTCGCCAGACATGGCTTCGTGTGACTTTTTCCTATTTCTAAAAATAAAGAGAACCTTAATTGGCTGTCGTTTTACAGCCGTAGATGACATTAAAAGCGCATCGCTGAAAGAACTAAAGGCTATCTCAAAGATAGATTTTGAGAAGTGTTTCGAGGACTGGAAGAAACGCTGGCACAAGTGCGTAATCTCCAATGGGGACTATTTTGAAGGCGACAACATCAGTGTAGAAGAATAAATAAATATTTTGTTCAAAAAATTAAAATTCTCGTTATTTTCTGAATACACCTAGTAAGTGTTGATCCGCACGGAGGCACGCGAGCGCGTGCGCGCGCGCACACACGCACACACACACACACACACACACACACACACTTTATATATACAAATTTTATCAACTCCTCAAAAAATGATCTACAAGTCAGGATCGACGCTCATTTGTAAGTCTGGGTCTCACCAAGATGGCCACTCCAATAGCTAATTTTTCCAATGGAAATTCTCTAAAAGCGTAAACCAATCTGATATGTATATGTTCACTCCCCCCCCCATCTTCTCGCAGTCCATACTGTCGCGTTCATTAAAAACTGAATTTTTCGCAGAAAGTGACTTGCACATATCGCGCCGTGTATTTGGCGCTCGAATCCGATTATCCACGTCAAAGCGTGTCTGAAAATTGGGTTAAAGCCGACAATTCAATTTAGCGCTCCTTCTCGTCGTCCTAGCAACCGAGGGAAATTTCTATACTTACAGTTGGTAGTGTTGCTTCCACTGTAATACGATAATATTTTTTTATCTATTCCCGTGTAATACGGAGACTGATGATGCTGACGGTAAAAATGCAAATGTTATACGGGGAGGATAATTTACCTGCCATTTTTAAAATCAAACATTTCACAAAATCTAACAGCCCTACAAACAAAAGTAATGTAAAAACAACAATGCACAAACTTTCTCACTTTCGATTAAATTGTCTTAATAATCACGGCAAACAGCTGTCTCGCTGCACCATAAAAGCTAATTTCCAAAACTAATTGCTTTATCTTACTTAAACACTGTTTTGAAACTCTGATCGTTAACATATTAATATTTTAACTATGTTCAGTATAATGATCTGCCTTCCCTAGCTTCGTCAATTCTTCTTTCGTTGACGCGTTTCGGAGAACCTCCATCTTCAAAAACGTGAGTATAGAAATAGGTTTTGAAGATGGAGGTTCTCCGAAACGCGTCAACGAAAGAAGAATTGACGAAGCTAGGGAAGGCAGATTATTATACTGAACATAGTGACAATAATCCTTACAGAAAAGAAGAATATAAAAGGAATTTATAAATAAATATTAATATTTTAAACTTTCAGATTGCATTGAAAATATTGAAATGAACCCTGTCATACGTCAAATTAAATTTCCTAATTTCAACGGATTTTGGAAAGTAAAAATGCTGATTCACGCAAATTTAACGCTGACTACGGTGATGAAATCTGTAACAGAAAACTTTAGTTTTTTTACATGTAAATATTAGTTGAAAAAAAAGGTAAGCTGTGAAGTGGTAACCGCCGGCTAATACCAAAAAAAAGGGTGGAGAAGCTATAGCAAATTTTAGGCCCCCAGCTTTCTAGAGGCTCTTTCAAAATTAAATAAATTAATAAAGAAATAATCTGAAAATATAAATATCAGTAGTACAGAAGTGGACTGAAAGCCATTACTTTAGTTAATAATAAAATAATATATTTTGTATTTAAATCGAATTTAATATTACGAACACTGTACAAACTTAAATTTAACTTCAAAATTGTAAACTTTTAAAGTTTGTATAAATTTGTATATAAATTTGTAAATTTAAAAACGACCACGGCACATTATGTGGTTGTAAGACAGCCACCATAAGTTCCATAAAAAAAATATTAATAATAATACATAGGAAAACACAAATTTCATGCCTGAAAGAAGTACATCAGGTTCTGACTAGATGTGGAATGAGCGCTGAAGAGGTACAAAATAGGGACACGTGTGGGAGGAAGACTGCTGAGTTCAAAGACATCTCTGAAGAGAATCCAAGAGTGGTTTCGGAGGCGGAACGTCATTGAAGGAGCCATAGAATGAAGGAGTACTGGCATAGGAGGAAACACGGGTTAACAAGGAACAAAGTTGTGTAATTGTAGTCCATAGATGGCTGTATAAAATTTTTTTTAAATAATTCTGCTCTGCCGTCACTGCACGCGTCACGTAGCACTAGTCAACATTTATAAATTTGAGGCTCGGAGACGACGAATAAAGAATAAATAAAATAGCATTTTTACACGACAGCGGCAGTTGCTCTACTTTTCCAGTCTGTTTACTTATAACTCTCGCTTTGTTCTCGTCTACGGTAACACGTCACTAGTGTATTTCGCTCAAAGCGTTTTATAATTCAAAACGCTTCAAAAGACAAAAACAATAATTAAGTCTTACACACGACTGACTTTCGATTACTGTAAATAACTCGATCTTTAAGAATAATAATCGTTGCACACAAAGCTGTCTCGCAGAAGCGATGCAAAGGTTTCACACAACGTATAAACGGAAAAATTCAAGCAACACAAATACTGATTTGACTATCGTTAAAAATGACTACTATTGAAAATCTTAAACGTTCACGACAGTGTTAAAGTACTGGATGTCTTCAAAAATACGAAATACTGATAGAAAACTGGTACGCGATCGTGTTTTCACTGTAATTTGAAAATTTAAAATTTTAATTATGCAGATTTTCAGGTAGGTTGCAATAGGGAAATCAGATTTAAAAAAAAATTGGTATATAAAAATAAACATTTTTTAAACCATTGTGGCCGCCATTTTAAAACGGATCGACAAGTTTTTTGAAGCGAAGCTCTTAATGTCAGCTTTGGCAAAAGAAGTGAATAGAAAAAAGTCTGCCGAACGGAAGAATGTAACGATCGAGCGAACGAAATATACAATCATATTACGTCGGCTTGATTTATCTAGGTTTTACCAATAGACTTAGTCGTATACTAATATGTTCATGTTGTAAAAATATATAAACATTTAAATATTATAATTATATATATGTAATTATTATAGAAAATAAGTTATATATTTTTACATGACAATGTCACTGTATGACTATGTCTAATGATAAATCCTAGATAAATCAAGCCGGTAAAAGTACACACCCTGTATAGCAAACATATCGGCAAATCTTTTAAAATGTACAGTGTACAGACCCTTACTAAAGTCACATGGTATATAATCTGTTTCATACAGAGCAAAGTTCCAAAACAAGTGCTCAGAGAGTTGACAACTTATATTCACAAATCCATTACTACTCAATTTTTTCCAATAACTCCTCCTAGCAAAGTATCATTGCTTCGTTTCTATCGGTATCTGGTATCTGTGTGTGTGTGTGTGTGTGTGTGTGTGTGTCTGTGTGTCTGTGTGTCTGTGTGTGTGTGTGTGTGTGTGTGTGTGTTTATGTGTGTGTAATTGTGTTTGTGTACATGTGTGTGTGTGTGTGTGTGTGTACATGTGTGTGTGTACATGTGTCTGTACGTGTGTGTGTGTGTGTACATGTGTGTGTGTACATGTGTCTGTAGTGTGTGTGTGTGTGTGTGTGTGTGTGTGTACATGTGAGTGTGTGTGTTTGTGTGTGTGTGTGTACATGTGTGTGTGTGTGTGTGTGTACTACATGTGTGTGTGTGTGTGTGTGCGTGTGTGTATACGTGTGAGTGTGTACATGTGTGTGTGTGTGTGTGTGTGTGTGTGTGTACATGTGTGTGTGTACATATGTGTGTGTACATATGAGTGTGTATGTGTATATATACATGTGTGTGTGTGTGCGTGTGTGTATACGTGTGAGTGTGTACATGTGTGTGTGTGTGTGTGTGTGTGTGTGTGTGTGTGTGTGTGTGTGTACTACATGTATGTGTGTGTGTGTGTGTGTGTGTGTGTGTGTGTGTGTGTGTGTGTGTGTGTGTGTGTGTGTGTGTGTGTGTGTGTGTGTGTGTGTGTGTGTGTGTGTGTGTGTGTCTTTGGCCAGGGAATTGTCGCCATCGTTTGATGTATTCATCCCTTACTTCTCCTCTCGCAGTTGTGCGACTAATGCAATATGCAATGACTTATACAATGGCAATAGTCAAGGGTAAAGATAAATGATCAAGACACTACTGGGTGAACAAATGACATCACTTTAAAGGTTGCTCAATTAAAAGTGATGAGAGATCAGGTCGTTCCGATAGGCAATTTTCCAAAGAAAATTCGCGAATAATCTGCAAACGTCAGCTAGCTGAAAACAAACAATATTATTTTTCGTTATTACGCCGTGCTACTACACGTTCAGAAAGCATTGACCAGGCAAAAGCAGCCGGCTGCAAGCGTATATCAGCACACGTTATACCCTTGATATCCTTATTTAGGTCAACACAGTGAGCATTCTTTATTAGCTAATGCGGGCGTAAAGAAGGCCCGCGGAGCTAAGCCACGTGGCACGCCCTCGGTCACGCTCTCCAAGAGAATTATAGTAAAAATGCAGACTGGAGTTCGTCAAACGCCTGCAGCCGTTGTGAATACAAAATAAGCCTCGACGATACACGTGTCAACATCTCTTTCAAAGCCTTATCATTAATTAAAGGACGCGAAAACATTTATTACAACTTCTGAGATTATTCAAAACGGCTGGGAATTGTGGTTTAATTCTACGAAAATAGAGGGGAAACATTATACAACCTTCCCCCCTCCCAAAATAGCCAGT
>CM040190.1:7619452-7634452 GCA_022606455.1 Callitettix versicolor
CACCACTTCACGCAGCTGCCTCACTGATATGAAGAAACGAATTTTCAAAACTTAAAAATATCACGTCTTCTTTAATACATGCCGAATTTTACCATCATAGTCAGCATTAAAATCAGTATAAATTAGCATTCTATATTTTCAAATTTCAATGGAAACACAGAAACTATGACCGCCTTCGAATTCATCTTCTTATTTTCAATGGAATTTAAAAGTGTATAATACTAATTTATTCATATTTCAATGATAAGTGGTGAAATACTTTTTCAAAAGAATTAAGATAAAAAAAGTTCTGACTGTTTTAAGTTTTCAAATCTAGCTTCCATTTTGAAACTGTTCATTAGCTTTTGCTACTAAGAAATTACGAATTAGCTATTACCAAAATCGATTTTTATGCAAAATTTGACTCGGATCTAACCAAACATTTGATATGTCGAGTGCTGAAACGCGCGCGCGCACACACACACACACACACACACACACACGAATACACGCACAACACATACGTGCGTGCGCACGCACGCACACACGCACACGCGCGCACACACACACACACACACACGAATACACACACAACAGCACACGCACGCGCGCGCGCACACACACACACACACACACACACACACACACACATTAACACATCACACATACAAACACACAACACATACGTGCGCGAACGTACACACACACACGAATACACACACAACACATACGTGCGCGCGCACACACACACACACACACACACACACACACACACACACACGTTAACACATCACACATACACACACATTAACACCACACACACACACACACACACACACACACACACACACACACACACACACACACACATTAACACACCACACCACACACACACACACACACACACACACACACACACACACACACACACACACACACACACACACACACACACACACACACATACACACACACACATACATACACACACTCACACATACGCGCGCGCGCACACACACACACACACACACACACACACACACACACACACACACACACACACACATACACCCATAGGCACACATACACAAACCACAAACACACACACATAAACATACACACACACATGAAAACACACACAACACATACGTGCGCGCGAACAAACACACACACACACAAACCATACACACACACACACACACACACACACACACACACACACACACACACACACACACACACACACACACACACACACACACACACACAATACGTTAAGGCCTACCTTAATGTGCTAAACTGACCCTGTATGAAACGCTATCCAAATTCTAAATTTAGGCTATAAGTCAATTTAAACAAATACAATTAATTATTATTTACCAAGATTAATAGAGATTTTGTAAACGTGAAACATCAAATAAACCATTAACCCAATAAGTTTTAGAACAGTTGAAAGTTAAAAATTGTAGGTTATTATTTAATGCAAGTTTTGTCAATTAGAACTAATCATAGGCTATTGGTACGCATTTTGTAATCTCAATCAAAGACTCTTATAATAAAATTTCTTCAATAATAATTACAAAATAAATTTTTCCTTTTCATTCATGTGAGCCAGCAGTTTTAGGGCTAACTGAAGAATTTACCAAATTATACTATTTGTATACAAGCAGCTTAACAAAATCAGATAAGCTTGACTTCAGTGTTAGCGTAAATGAAAGGCTAAATTCCTTTATCAATTAAATAAGTTAATCAATGAAATTAATTGCGATCAAATAGACCAATCTCAATTATTAAACTGTTTTACAAATTGCCTAGTTGAGTAGGCCTATGTGAATCAAAGAAACGTAGCTGTATTAAGGTAACTCACATCACAAACCAAGACTAAACTATTTTAATCATCTAATAATATTAAAATTTTCATCATTACTTAGACTAACTGAAAATAGTAACATAGGATATAATAAGTAATATTTATGTAATGTCTAAATGCTCTGAGATATTACAAATAGTCAAGAAACACGTAAAACCTTAAAAAATTTGTAGGTTAACCCAAAACAAAAATCTATGCAATTCACTAAACTATTTATTCTAAAGAAAGAATTATAATAATTCAATCTTACCTTCAATTTTCAAATAAATATAGAAAATGTATAACGTAAATTGTCGCGTAATTATTCACAATCATTTAAAAGGCAACACGAACAAACTGCATTAACAATTTCAGATTTCAAAGATTGAAGAAGAAGCACAACGATAAATTACAATGATGCAAGACTACTAGCGCAATCTGCATTACTCGTCTTATTATGAACTAATTTATTTCAAAACGGTAACAAACATAAGGTAGATTTATTTTATGAATATGCCGTAATATTTTCTGAACTTTACTAACTGAAATTATTATTTACGTTTACGAAATAAATGTTGGCCCAATAATTGAAACCGCTTTCGACTAATCAAAATGCAGTTCATAAACAAAATCTAATACGAATTCAAAACATAACCTCTTTCTGTGATATTTCTTCAGCAATCGGGGCAAATAGGCATATGGAAAGCGACACAGTATATTTATTTAGATTAATAAATTGTGAAAAATAACGAACAAAGTTTCTCACAATCATATTAAAATATACTCTAAAGGAAAATTTAAACTAATTTAAAAAAAAAAATAAATCGTTATGCTTTGACATTATTATTCCTATAGGCCTACAAGACCTAATCAACAGAAAACCCCGATGGCTAGGTATATTCTATGGACCAAATTGTATTACAATATATCTGATTTTTAGTAAATTAAATTTTTAATGATGTTTTAGTCAAAATGTAATTACCTAGAAATGAGCATCGATCCTGTTAGGGGTCGTTCAAATTTTGTATAGGCTATATATATATATATATATATATATATATATATATATATATATATACAAAACTTTGTATGTGTTTGAGCTGGTTAGAATGACTGTCATTTAAACCTATTTAAATATCCTATATGTATGTTTTTACAAAAAAGTTTAAGTATGATTACATATACATTAAATCCAGTTATACTGATTATTTTTACTGAAGATTTCGTGAAACACAGCATGACTTACAACACTTTTATTCGAGCCAACGCAAATGTATAAATAAATAAATATATATATATATATATATATATATATATATATATATATTTATATATATATATATATATAATACAATATATCCGATTTTAACGTATTTGTAAATAGCTTTAAATGATTGTCATTCTAACCAGCTCATCAAACACACACACACACACACACACACACACACACACACACACACACACACACACACACACACACATATATATATATATATATATATATATATATATATATATATATATATATATATATATATATATATATATATATATATATATGCAGGTGGAGAGAAGGCTGCGCAAAGGGTTCGGCTACTGAGAATGAAGAGGGCTCTTGCTTGGTATAACGCGTGGTATCTACAATAAGAGATGTATGTCGACGCACACAAAAATCAGACACTACAACACAGTCATAAAACCGGAGGCATTATACGCAAGCGAGACTCTAGCACTCCACACAAAAGGTACCATGGAAGACATTTTGAAGGAAGAACGCAAAATCCTTGGCCCAAGATTAACAGAAGATGGATACAGGTTGCATTCCCGGAAGACCACAGAGAAGATATCGAACCTGGCAGCAGATATCAGAAAAAGGAGGCTTCGGTTCTATGGACACATCAGTAGACTCTAAACAACGAGACTTGCCAACAGAATCCTTAAGTATATACAAGGAGTCAAATCAACAACGTCGTGGATCACACAAGTCAGAACAAACCTACATGACGCAGAAACAGACTCAACAGACGTTGAAGACAGGAACGCATACAGGAGAAAGATGCTCGGTTGGAAGATCCCAAAGAATGAAATCCCAAAGAGAGCAGTGGTAAAATGGACGGAGGAGCGGAAGAGGATCCATGGGGACAGGATGAGGGAGGTGTGGAGGATTAGAAGGAACAAGACATGAGTCGGAGTGCTTTGCGTGATCCAACAGGGTCTATACGCAAATAATAATAATATATACACAATAGCTCATTTTTCAATGGAAATTTTCTAATAACCATAAGTCAAGTCAGCGTAGCAAATTCAAGATAAAATAAATGTATTTATTATACTTATCTTTTAGACAGTAATCAATCAAAAAAACCATGGCCGCCGTCAAAATTTTTCGATTTACATTTGAATCATAATTTACTTTTATTTAAATTTTGTAACATTAGTTTGAACGATTCTTCATATATGTACCGATTTTCTTTCATATATGAAATATTTCTTATAGCAACATACATATATATATATATATATATATATATATATATATATATATATATATATATTTCTATAAGAAATATTTCAAAGACAAGAATGCACTGTACAAGCACACTGCGAATGCCTGCAGGGGTATAACATTGTTGCCATATTTCCTCTGGGCTTTACAAACGGAAGATAAATGCAAGGCATAATTCAATACGGCATTCGCAGCGTATCCGGCAACGTTCCGGGTTCTTTGAAATATTTTAAAATCAGGAAGTACAAAACAATACAGGGGTTGTTAAAATCTTTCCTTTTGAAAATGAACTATTAGAATGGCCATCATAGTAAAACCCCAAACCAACGACACTGAAATGAACGTCGATCATTTTTTAAGGAGTCGTTAGAATTTAAATCGAAAACGGTCGTAGATTAAACAATTTCGTTAACCTGCAAACTTAGATCAACAGTTGCAAAATGGCGGTCATTTCAAATCTTTTAAAAAACCTTAACTAAATTGTCTAATATTTTTTAAAATCTTACTGCACTACTTTCATCAGCGTTAAAAACTGTATAATATATTTGATCATTCAAAATCCGTAAAATTAAAGAACTTTCATATGACAGCGGTCAGGGTTCATTTTCGTAAGTAGAAATTTTTATTATTGCAACACAACCACCGGACTACATATTTAAGTAATTAGGAGTGTGACCTATTCTTCCCGTCAGTGGTCTATCCACTCACCTCGTAAAGACTACCGCGGTTTCGAAACTCTATCGTTTCATCTTCAGGCCGTGATACAAAATATTAAATCCATCTGTCGAGATCGTCACAAAGTCAAAGAAAACCTTAAAACATACATCACAAACACTGAGCACAATTACACGATTAAAATATTCACGATGAAATTCGGCTTGGCCAAGCTACTCTCGCGACTCGTACGTCGTTACATTCCGGACTCTAATGTCGCTTGGCCAAGCCGAATTTCATCGTAAATATTTTAATCGTGCTCAGTGTTTGCTACGTATGTTTTTAATGTTTTGTTTAACTTTGTGACAACCTCGACAGAGGGCTTTAACATTTTGTATCACGGCCTGAAGATGAAACGATAGAGTTTCGAAACCGCGGTAACCTTTACGTGGTGAGTGGGTAGACCACTGACGGGAAGAATAGGTCCTAATCCTAATTACTTAAAAAATATTAAATGATTTTAATCAGATTTCAACGCTGACTATTATAATGGATCAGGTTGTTAAAGAAGTGTAAGATAGGGGAAATTATTTCGTTATTGCAACATAACCACCGGACCACATATTTGAGTAATTAGGATTATGACCTATTCTTCCTGTCAGTGGTCTATCTACTCATCTCGTAAAGGCTACCGCGGTTTCGAAACTCTATTGTTCCATCTTCAGGCTGTGATACAAAATGTTAAATCCCTCTGTCGAAGTCGTCACGAAGTTAAACAAACATTAAAAACATACGTCAAAAACACTGAACACAATTACACTCCGACAAGTCGCACGTATCGTTTGGCCAAACCAAATTCCATCGTATGTATTTTAATCTTATGTGTTCAGTGTTCGTGTGTGTGTCTGTGTCTGTGTGTGTGTGTGTCTGTCTGTGTGTGTGTGTGTGTGTGTGTGTGTGTGTGTGTGTGTGTGTGTGTGTGTGTGTGTGTGTGTGTGTGTGTGTGTGTGTGTGTGTGTGTGTGTGTGTGTGTGTGTGTGTGTGGGTTTTGTGTGTGTGTGTGTGTGTGTGTGTGTGTGTGTGTCTGTGTGTGTGTGTGTGTGTGTGTGTGTGTGTGTGTGTCTGTGTGTGTGTCTGCGTGTGTGTGTGTGTGTGTGTGTGTGTGTGTGTGTGTGTGTGTGTGTGTGTGTGTGGGTTTGTGTGTGTGTGTGTGTGTGTCTGTGTCTGTGTCTGTGTGTGTGTGTGTGTGTGTGTGTGTGTGTGTGTGTGTGTCTATGTCTGTGTGTGTGTGTGTGTCTGTGTCTGTGTCTGTGTGTGTGTGTGTGTGTGTGTGTGTGTGTGTGTGTGTGTGTGTGTGTGTGTGTGTGACGTATGTTATGTTTAACCCTTCGCTGGGCGCGCCTAGGTGTATCACACAACTAATTTTTGTACCCATGTAAACCAATTTTAAGTGGACATATTGCATTTTTTTTATTATACTTTATTTCTAATTGATTTATTTTAATTTTCTTTTTTTTAATAGTTATATTTATTTAAAAAAGATTTTATATTTGAAACAAAGACAATAGTTAATGAATACAAACACCTGTCTGAAAAAGGATTTCATTTTATACAAGAAACATGACAAATATTACGGAATTCTTAGTAGTCACACATCAAAAAACTAAATTTATAAACAAAAATTAAAAAATTAAAAATTTACAAATTTAATCTGAATCAACGTCTTCAGTTCGTGCAAACAGCGGTCATCTGGCTGTGATTTTTAAAACATTCTTATTATATTCTTTGCACACAATTTTGGTTCTGTTATTTTTGAGTGGTCCGCAAATATGACAAATAGGTCTACGTGTTGGTACTTGAGCCTGTTGACTTTCCAATAATTTATATTTGCCCCAAAAAAACTTGAAGTTCTTTAGGAAGAGTTAGGATTGTCGCTCTAGGTTTCAAGTGTCCACTCATGAAACTGAGTGTCAATGTTTTCAAAAAGTTGCGTCTTCACTCACTGTAATCCAGATGGTTGAATTTGTAAATTATATTTGCATTTATTCAGGCAATGTCTAAATGCCGGAACGATAAAAAAGGGCGTTCAACGTCTTGTGCTTCGGAATGTCGAATAACTAGTACACATTTGATCGACAGTATCAACGCCACATTTTGTAGAGTTATAATTCAAATTTACAAAAAACTTTTTGAATTTTCGTTAATAGAATAAAAGCACGGTAAAAAAATACTAAACTAAAACACTAATCACAAAACAAAACAAAAAAAAGAAGGGTAAAAGTGACTACGTATGCACAAATATAGTGAGAATAACACTACGAAAGCAGTTACACGATTGGGCGCGGCGGCAACTTGGCCGCTGACGTAACTATCTCGCATTCATGCCTTATTTCCAGACGGACTGAAGATAAGGTGGTGTTAATTTTATACAGTTCGTGTCCCTCAAGGTGGTCTTGACAAATTCTCAAAGACCTGAAAACATTTCTCCATCGATACTACTGTAAGATGCGAAAATACAAGATGGCCGCCCATTTGCCGCTGACGCTCCCGCGTAAGGGTTAACTTCGTGACGACTTCGACAGAGGAATTAAATATTTTGTATCACGGCCTGAAGATGGAACAATAGAGTTTCGAAACAGCGGTAGCCTTTACGAGCATATAGACCACTGACGGGAAGAATAGGTCATAATCCTAATTACTTAAATATGTGGTCCGGTGGTTATGTTGCAATAACGAAATAATTGTCCATATCTTTCACTTCTTTAACAACCTGATCCATTATAATAATCAGCGTTGAAATCTGATTAAAATCATTTAATATTTTCTAAGTAATTAGGATTAGGACCTATTCTTCCCGTCAGTGGTCTATCCACTCACCACGTAAAGGTACCGCGGTTTCGAAACTCTATCGTTTCATCTTCAGGCCGTGATACAAAATGTTAAAGCCCTCTGTCGAGGTCGTCACAAAGTCAAACAAAACATTAAAAACATACGTAGCAAACACTGAGCACGATTAAAATATTTACGATGAAATTCGGCTTGGCCAAGCGACATTAGAGTCCGGAATGTAACGACGTACGAGTCGCGAGTGTAGCTTGGCCAAGCCGAATTTCATCGTGACTATTTTAATCGTGTAATTGTGCTCAGTGTTTGTGATGTATATTTTAATGTTTTGTTTGACTTTGTGACGACCTCGACAGATGGATTTAATATTTTGTATCACGGCCTGAAGATGAAACGATAGAGTTTCGAAACTGCGGTAGTCTTTACGAGGTGAGTGGATAGACCACTGACGGGAAGAACAGAAAAATAATTGTTGGGATTCTGCTCCTATCACTGTAGTTAGACAGATGCCGGCAACGTTTATTTACGACAGCTTTAACGGGTCTGTTAAAACTGGCACCACACTAAAGCCAGGGCAAACACTGGAGCTGTATACAGAGGTTTTGTCAGTTTACCTTCGACCGCTGTCAAATTCATGCAAATCACTGTCGGCGAAACACTCTGAATTCAACATTAATTAAATATATTCACCGCGGTCAGGTGAAGTTCACAACCTAACTTTGAAAGTAGCGAGGATCACGTCCGTTATGATGAAGATAATCACAAAGCCATTAAAACGTTTACAGCCCAGATAGAGTAGATCTGAATTCGTCTAATCCACAGCCTGTTGGTTTTATTAAGCACGAGCGCATAACATTTTTACGGCTGCGTGAATGATTGCGGAGCAGACAGGCACGTAAAGCCAGACAGATAAATTATGTGTTTGCCTAGCCTTGAAACGGCTGACCCATATTAATTTGTAGACTGTGCGTGCGCGCGCGCGTGTGTGTGGTGTGGTGCGTGGTGTGTGTGTGTGTGTGTGTGTGTGTTTGTGTTTGTGTTTGTGGTGTGTATGTGTGCGCGCGTGGTGTACGTGTGCATGCGTGCGTGTGTGTGTGTGTGTGTGTGTGTGTGTGTGTGTGTGTGTGTGTGTGTGTGTGTGTGTGTGTGTGTGTGTGTGTGTGTGTGTGTGTGTGGTGATGCGTGGTGTGTATGTGTGCGCGCGAGTGCGTGTACGTGTACATGCGTGCGTGCGTGCGTGCGTGCGTGCGTGCGTGCGTGCGTGCGTGTGTGTGTGTGTGTGTGTGTGTGTGTGTGTGTGGTGATGCGTGGTGTTTGTGTGTGTGTGTGTGTGTGTGTGTGTGTGTGTGTGTGTGTGTGTGTGGATGCGTTATGTGTGTGTATGTGTGCGCGCGTGTGCGCGCGTGCGCGCGTGCGCGCGTGCGCGTGTGCGCGCGTGCGCGTGTGCGCGCGTGCGCGTGTGCGCGCGTGCGCGCGTGCGCGCGTGCGCGTGTTCGTGTGCATGCGTGTGTGTGTGTGTGTGTGCGTGCGTGTGGTGATGCTTGGTGTGTGTGGTGTGTGTGCGTGGTAGGTGTGTTTGTGGTGATGCGTGGTGTGTGTGTGTGTGGTGATGCGTGATGTGTGTATGTGTGCGCGCGTGTGAGTGTACGTGTGCATGCGTGCGTGTGTGTGTGTGTGTGTGGTGATGCGTGGTGTGTGTATGTGTGCGCGCGTGTGAGTGTACGTGTGCATGCGTGCGTGTGTGTGTGTGTGTGTGTGGTGATGTGTGGTGTGTGTGTGTGTGTATGTGTGCGCGCGTGTGCGTGTACGTGTGCATGCGTGCGTGGTGATGCGTGGTGTTTGTGTGTGTGTGTGTGTGGTGGATGCGTTATGTGTGTGTGTATGTGTGCGCGCGTGTGCGTGTTCGTGTGCATGCGTGTGTGTGTGTGTGTGTGGTGATGCTTGGTGTGTGTGGTGTGTGTGTGTGTGTGTGTGTGTGTGTGGTATGTGTGTTTGTGGTGATGCGTTGTGTGTATGTGTGCGCGCGTGTGCGTGTACGTGTGCATGCATGTGTGCGTGTGTGCGCGCGCATGTGTGTGTGTGTGTGTAATGTGTTATTTTGCAACTTATTATGGTGTGCAGTGATGGCGGGACCTAGACTTATGTTATAGATCTTTGGATAACATTCGTATCCACACATTAATGGGATTAAACATCCCCATGTTTTATGCCATCCAAACATTCTCTAGGCCTAAACATAAAAAATGTACTTCTTTAAAGGCTAGGATCGTTGCGCATTCATGGTCCCGGATCTAATATGTATACTTGAAGCAGTAAACTGTAACGCTCTACTTTATCGTGACACGCAGCTGTCTCGCTGACATGTTGGGAACGAATTTCCAAAAAAAGCACATAATATTTTTCTTTAATTTATATTACGTTGTTTTGTAGATCTGATTCCACGACCATAATCATCGTTAAATAAAACCGTTAAAATTTGCATTTTAAATTTTCAAACTTGGAAAACTGGAAAAATTAATCTTATCGTCTTCAAATTCTATTCGTATTTTAAAAATTAATTTGAAAATTTAAAAGTTTGCATATTTTGACGCTAATTACGATAATACAATCAGATTTTCAAAAATTTATAAGATGTAAGTTATATTTTTTTCATATATTTTGATTTATCGCCATTTTCAGAAGGCTTAACTCATTTTTTTTTAATTACGACCTGGTCTTAATTATTATCAAAATCGATCTTCGTGCAAAGTTTAAATCAAATTTGACCAAAATTGCGATCCTTAGTGTACTAACACAATTACATAAAAAACTACATTAATGTATCAGGTTCAGCGCTCATTTCGAAGTTCTGCATCTAGTTATTACCGTGATGGCTTCAATAGACTGGATAATAAATGTAAATGAAATTAGATTAAATGTCAATATGAACACTGTTTACACTAGGGCAAACTGTAACGCCTTCCGATATAAGAGCTCAGTAAGAGATTATTAGATGTACGAATGATAGTCGCTTTGTACTTTGCAGGCGCTAATATCGAATCTAACGATGCTCCTTGTTATACGTCGTCACTAGCGCGTCGAAACGTGACTCTTTGAAATAAATTCTAATTTATTACATCTCGTTTCTTCTTTTTACTCCGATTTCCAAAACAAATAAAACATCTCGGATTGATTTTCTTTCTGTTTACTTGGAAAAGCTCGGAAAAGTAATACTCCACGAACGCAGGTGTCTCGCTGACGAGATAGAAGCGTATTTCCGAAAGTGTTTACAAAGTGTTTCCGAAAGCATAAAATTCTTATTTCAACAACAGCATTAAAATCTGCATATATTATTAATTCGGACTTTCAAATTACATTGAAAATATGAAAATGAACCCTGAACGGCTCCCAACAATTTCTTAATTTCAAGTGATTTAGTAAACTCAAAATGTTTTTTGCAGCTTTTAACGGTAATTACGATTATGAAACAGGATTTTCAAAAATTTGCATGAGATTGTTAGTATATTTCTATTGAAAAATGAGCTATTGAGCAGCTATAGTTCCGACATTGAAATGAGCCTTAATCCTAACCTATATATCACTTTTTGAGAGGTATTTAAATATATTCATAAAAAATGCACACACACACACACACACACACACACACACACACACACACACACACACACACACACACACACACACACACACACACACACACACACACACACACACACACACATATATATATATATATATATACATACATACATACATACATATATATATGTGTGTGTGTGTGTGTTTTTACGTTTAACGTCCGACTATTGTGCACACTTGGGCTAATGCAGACGATGGGATGATTTATAGCGTATGAAAATGCCTAGCACTGGCCGAGAATCGAACCCGGGTCGTCGGGGTGAAAGCCTAGTAAGCAATCAACTAGGCCACCGAGGCGGCTTCTCATATATATATGAGGGCGGTCTGAAAAGTTTCCGACCTCAACATGAAGATAGCAGCACTCGTCGGTGGCAGCACTCGAATTTCGTTGTTCATCTGTTGACTCACATACGTTTCAGCCATTTTGGACGCGCAGTTGTTGTGTAACAGTCGTTTGAGTGAATTGATGTATTTTTATTAAAATGGACAAAATCGAGTATCGTGCTGTCATTAAATATTTGTTTTTGAAAGGCAACACGCCAACACAAATCAAAGATGAGTTGGATTCTGTGTATAGGGACTCTGCACCATCATTTACCGCAGTGAAATTTTGGGCAGCCGAATTTAAACGTGGCCGTAAGAGTTTGGGAGACGAACGTTCGGGACGTCCAAAAACTGCAACTACCGACGAAAACATCGCCAAAGTTCACCAAATAGTGCTAGATGACCGCCGAATTAAAGTTAGAGAGATAGCAGACGTTATGAACATATCAAAAGAACGTGTTTGTCACATATTAAATCAACATATAGACATGAGAAAGCTGTCCGCGCGTTGAGTGCCGCGTTTGCTCACGTTAGACCAAAAACGTGTTCGAATGAACATTTCCAATGCTCTGTTGGCGCAGTTTAGGCGAAATAAATCCCAGTTTTGGCGCCGATTAATTACTGTAGATGAAACTTGGATACATTATTATACGCCCGAAACAAAAAATCAGTCCAAACAGTGGACTGCAAAGGGGGAACCGGCTCCAAAAAAAGCAAAAACTGTTTTTTCGGCTGGGGAAATGATGGCGACTGTTTTTTGGGATAGTCATGGAGTTATTTTAATCGACTATCTTCAAAAAGAAAAACCCATTACAGGAGCATACTACGCATCATTACTTGACAAGCTGAAGTCATAACTTGCGGAAAACAGCCATATTTGCAGAAAAAGAAAATCCTGTTTCAACAAGACCGTCTCACACCTCAGCCGGTTGCCATGGCGAAAATCCACGAATTACGGTTTGAACTGCTTGACCATCCGCCTTACTCACCAGATCTAGCCCCAAGCGACTTCTTTTTGTTCCCTCATATAAAAATTGCGCTCGGAGGACAGAGATTTTCGTCAAATGAAGAGGCAATCACCTTCGTGAACAATTATTTTGCAGAGAAAAACGCCGAGTACTATTTGGACGGGTTACAGAGATGGGAGCATCGCTGGGAGAAGTGTGTAGAGGTACAAGGAGACTATGTTGAAAAATAAAAAAAAAATTCTGAAAAAATTTATCTTTGTTAGGTCGGAAACTTTCCAGACCACTCTCCTTTAAGCTGAAGAACGTAATTTTGGTTCGATTTGCTTCAAACTTAGCACAAAAATCGATTATCAGTTTCATAACTGCGGTCATTGCAAATCTTTAAAAATTCATAACTTTTTTGTCATGAATATTGTTGAAAATGTTTATTTCATCGCGGTAATCAGCGTTAAAAACTGCGTAAATTAGGATTTTTAACTTTCAAAATTTGTTTAAATTATGAAATTTAATTTGGCGGCCGTCATGGACATTTTTGTATTTTCCACGCAATTACAACGTTTAAAACTTTGTATTATCTCTAATCTCGTAATGCAGATTTTAATGTAATGGTGAAATCGGAATTCCAAAAAGAGGATGAAAAATTGATTTTTTTTTTAAGGCGAAAAGCACATTAAGGCTATTATCGCCTCCCTAAATGTAAGTGTGGGTGTAAAGTGTTAAATTAGTAAGTGCAGTGTTGTAAGTGTAAGTGTGTGTTAGACTCGGGTACCGTGAGTGAAGTCTAAATCCTCTCAACAGCTGGTCTGTCGAAATTTTGAAGCAAATCGAACTAAAATTACGAACTTGAGCTTATATATATATATGTGTGTGTGTGTGTGTGTGTGTCTGTGTATGTATGTATGTGTGTGTGTGTGTGTGTGTGTGTGTGTGTGTGTGTGTGTGTGTGTGTGTGTGTGTGTGCATTTTATGAAGATATATATATATTTACCTCTCAAAAAGTGATGTATAGGTCAGGATTAAGGCTCATTTCAATGTCGGAACTATGGCTGCTCAATATGTTTACATGTATATATGTATATATATATATATATATATATATATATATATGGATTTTATATATAGGAGTGCATTTTATGAAGATATATATATATATATACACATATATATATATATATATATATATATATATATATATATATATATATATATATATATATATGAGAAGTTTGTCTCGTTGGCCTAGTTGATAACGTTTTTGATAATTAATTTCTAACTTTTCACAAAAAGTTTTTCTTATTCATCTCAACACGTCTAAGCCAATTCTAAAAGCAAGCAAACAATCTGAACCGTTTCCCAAAAGTAAACAAAGACAGCTGACCGACGTCCAACTGATGCGCCATTTGTTTGACAATCGTTACTTCCAATTCGCTACAATATGTCAAACGTCAGTCAAATGGTGTCTTTATTTCATATATTCTTTTATTTTATTCATTTACCACAAAAAACACTACACATTTACTGCATCACTATAAAGACTGGTTGAAAAGTCGATTTTGTGTATTTAATGAAGAATTTGTTTCCAGGTAAAAAATATATATTCTAATTTAATGTGTACTTTGTCGTTGGACAATAAAAAAATTTACAAATTATAATCCAGAATTTTTTTTCAAAAACTTTTCTATTTTTTTTAACAATTATACAAAAATTATTGTTTTTTTTTAAGGCTAAAAGCATATTGAGGCTATTATCGCCTCCCTTCATGTAAATGTGAGTGTAAAGTGTTGCAGTCGTAAGTGTAGTGTTGTAAGTGTAAGTGTGTTAGACTCGAGTACCGCGAGGGAAGTCTAAATCCTCTCAATAGGTGCAGCTAGTCTGCACTCCCCATGCAGGACAAAAATTAAAAAATACAGAATTTTGTGAATGAATTTTCATCAATTTTTTAAAAAATGTACTTAATATTTCATACCTAAATAACTTATGGTTGGTATCTATCCAAAAAAAATCGAGAGCTATCGAAGAAGAATGGGAAAACTGTTTTATACTCGACATTCATATTTATATAGAAGTGTTTTTCACACTGCATAGATGGTTTTAACCCACTAAAGATAATCTAAAGAACCTAAAACGTCTAAAGGATAAATAGTCTAAAGAGGTTTTCTCTTCTATATACAGAAGGTTTTCTCACACTATGTAGAAGGTTTTCTCTCACTATAGTCTAAAAGGGTTTTTTCCTCAAC